>JAIUZE010028054.1:0-12347 GCA_022085475.1 Heliosperma pusillum
CCATAAGAATTAGGAGCAACATACGAGGAACGAGCCTCGTCGGCAATCTCCCGAATAGAACTCTCTGCCCATATGGCATCATTGTAAATAGAGACAAAAGAAGTAGAACCCCTACTGATCTTTCCCTTCACCTGAGGAGAAAGTTTTCTCCGGTAAAAGAATGCCTTGTCTTCCTCCACTTTAATAAGCCGAGTGGCATAATGAGCCAGCTCATTGAACTTGGTTGTGAACTCCTGAACCGAAAGAATTCCCTGTTTAAAGTCCATGAATTCCTTCAGTTTCTGCTGCCTCAACTCATCGGGGTAGAACCTCGCCTCCAATAGCTCACGGAAACGAGTCCAACCAAAATCAGGTTCCAACTTAGAAGTAGGACCCGTAAGTGACCACCACTGATCAGCTTCCTTCACTAAGAAGTGGGAAGCAAGACGGACTTTATCCGCATCCAGTACATCATATAGAGAAAAGTTCTTCTCCATTTCACGTATCCACCCCGAAAGCTGAATGGGATCTACTTCACCACCATAGGTTTTGGCTTGGCTCCTAGATAGTTGTGAAGCAACCCACATATAACTCCCGTGTCTCTCACGGTCGTGAGGAGGATTAGGAATAGGATTCGCTTGTTGATTTTGTTGATTTTGCTGATTCTGAATAATAACAGTAAGAGCTGCTAAGATCGTGTTGTCAATTCTCGGAGGCATCTTGCAAAAGAAAACACAGATTAGTACTTATCATATAGCAAGCACAAAGAGAATACAACATAATCCTAATCTACCCATCCTACCATTCTATCTCACAAGTTTATTATTTTATTAAGGTCAAGTTACTTATGCAAGGGTACACAAACGTGCGTCGGGAGAAAAATAGCTCTGATACCAACTGTGACACCCTCAAATTTGCGGAAAGAAAAAAAAATAATTTAAATAAATAAAAGATGAGAATACGTTTCTAATAGGTTCACTTTAGTGAAAATTGGTAAATTTTAAAACCGGAACCTACTATTAAATATATTCATCATAACAAAGGTGTCTTAAATAAAAAGGTTCATAACAAAAAGGAAATAATATTATACAAAAGAAATATCCAAAACGGGAGACATATTTCCCGTATAAATACGTAAATAAAAGAGTGTATAATAATATACAATCCTAAGAACCGAATATAGGTCCAAGGTAAATACTTCGCTCGCTAGCTCGTCAATGTAACCAAAGTATGCATCACAAACCTGCCAACCGCATTAAATATAAACACGGAAGCCACAGTCAGTGGGGAGTAACTCCGAGTTCTCCCAGCCACGAAATGTCGATTTTAATAAAACATGAATAACATAAAAGAGATGTATATGGAAAATACAAAACCTTCACAAATAGGATATGCTTTTCATGTTATGAAACAAATAACTAACATATAACCTAGCATATGAAAGCTATCATGTGAATCCGTTAACAACCTATAACACGAGGTAGGGAAGCTGGTATGCTGGCTCAGAGGTTACATTTAAAACATGGCCCTGATACACTCAAACCCTAATCATACTAACTATCATGTGAATCAGTTAACAACCGGTAATCCAAACTCTATCAACCTTAGCCGGCTTACATCTCACCTTCTAAGATTCATAGAATCATCAAACATGAAAGACCAATACTTCTAGAAACAGGCATAAGTTCTTAGGACGGCCGATAGTCGACTTCTGTAACTCGAGGCTATACCACAAGGTAGGAAAACATCCTAGTCCTAGACTGATCAGACCTAGCGACAACAGCTTTTCCATTCCCCGTCTCATGACATAACCGTACACGAGAAACTCTACTAGGCGACCCCCTAAGCAGAGATGGCTAGTACTTAAGCTGGCTCCATTCCCAAAGTGGAAGATTAGGCAGCCCTGCTCCGACTGAGATAACCCCCCCCCAGGCCGGAACACCAAGCTATCAAGCAGTGACCTCCATATGCTCGTTAAAGATAGTACGGGCCTATCAATGTCATGGTCCAAGCTACTCATTTAGAATTAGAATGGTCAAGACGCCATATCTCATAATTCTCTATGGGTACTTAGTCAACACGACACCAACCATATAATTAAACAGTCACGGGAAAAACATCCTATCATGTGACTAATTGCATATAAATATTAATCAAATATCATATCGCCTCATATCTACTAAGGCTAATTCAGTAATTAAATACAACCTTACTTGAAGACAAATCCCCGACCCGAGTCCCGCGACGGGTCATCAGTCAAATCGGGGCTGACGAGATCTTAGTTTGACCAAACCCGTTGGATCAAACCGGCTAGAAACAGAGTCTTTATCACATAAACATAAAATCAACATATTCATTACATGTTATTGTTTTTCAACTTCTAACATGGTGAATTATTAAAATCTTACTAAAACCCGCTTGACTAAAGGATATCAATTAAACTACTATCTGCGTATTATAAGTTCTAACATGTGAGAAATAATAATATTATGAAAACTTTTTAATTAAATAATTTACTTATTAAAATTTCCCACTTGCTAAATATTACAAAACACGATAAAATAACAATAAACTCAAAAACCGTCACAAGTCCAAAGAGGGACCCACGGTTCATGGGTTAGACCGGATTGAACCGGGCCTAGTTTGGGCCGGTTTGGTCAACTATTACAAAAATCGTTTCTTAATATTTTCCCTCATGCTTAACATATTTAAAACCCGTCAAAACAACAACAAAACAATCAAGTATCGACTCAAACTCAAAGGACCAAAACACGGACCAACCAGACCGGGTTGGACCGGGTCTGAACCGTCCTGAACCGGCCTGGTTTGGCTCGGTTTTCCAGCCACCAATACAGCCACCCTACGGCCTCCACCAACATCAATTCTAAATTATTTCTAACATGTTTTAATTAACAAACATCCATTTTAACAACCAATTCAACCATCATTCATACAAAATCATGATTATGAACAAATCATCCAAATATGTCAAGAACACTAACATGTTAAAAATTCATACAACAATAATAAAAATAACAACCTATCATGTTACTAGTTAAAACCGTAAATAACAATAATATAAATAAAAACAAAAGATATGTAACATTAATTCGTCGAGTAACTCGGAATCGTTACCTTAGCTAGCACAAAATCAAGTAGCACCCAAAATAAGAACTAAAGAAACCCGTCTACTAGTCTTCTTCTAAAATATACGAGTCACCAAACTCGTCTTCAAAATCTTCCCCTATAAGACATGACAAGATATTTAGTAGAATTAAAAACTTGATTTTTCCATAATTAAAGTGTTGAAAACGATTTTGTCGGAATTGGAAATAAAACGTACGTGGAGATGAAGAGCGAAGAGGAGACTCTAGAAATATAAGTTAGGACGGATTTGAACAAGCAACGAAGGTTTTGTGACGATTTTGCTCAAGAACGATGAAGAACTATGAAGAACACCAAGAACGATTAAAGAAAGTATTAAAAAGGTATTAAGTTGATTTAGTGTAAAATGAAAAGATAATTAGTGAGTAATGGGGAGTGTGTGTGCCGTGTAAATATAGAGAAAAATGGAGTCGGGTTTTGAAATTGTTGTTACGGAATTGACTCGGGTTTTATAATTATATTAAGGTAATTAATTGGATATAATTAGATATTAAGTTAATTAAAGCAAATATCTAGATATTATTTAGATATTATGTTATTGTAATGAAAAGAAAGAAAATATCTAGTCCTATGAGAGGGTGAGGGAGCCGTGTGATCCTAGGAGAAACCGGGTCTGATTTTTAAGCGATTTGCGTAATTTAAACTGACGGATCGATAAAGTTACAAATATCTTAGATATTCGTATTAGTTTAATCGAAAGAATTAAAAGATCTAAAGTGAGTGGAAGAAGATGACATGGGGCGTGTGACTCATGCCAAAGTCGGGTTTCGGGTTTGTTTCGGGATTTAAGATGACTCGGGAATAGTTAAATGACGTTCGGAGTTAAACCGTAAAACCTTCTCTTTAATTCCGAATAAATTCAAAATAATTTTATTAAATTATCATAAATAAAAATAAATTAAAATAAATTAAAATAAATTAAATTTATTATTTTTCAAATATAATTTCCGTCTTTCAAATTACGGGTTGTTACAAAACTTCTCACCGGTAAAACCCGGGTACTTTGTTTGTATTTGGGACTCCATAGTCTGATGATCACTCTTAGGGGATTAGTCTATATGAAGAGCACGAGGCTCTGATACCAATTGAATAGTATCGATCCAAGCGCCTAAGAGAGGGATGGGGTGAATTAGGTGCCCTTTTTAAAATCTATCTATTTAGTTCAAGGACAGAATGGAGACAAGGTGTCAATTACTTGAGCGGACTAATAGTTTGCTAAGTTCACAAAGAAAGACAACAAGATTATGTTACACTGAGCATGACTGTGGTCATTCTAAATTTTGAGAAATGAAATAGGGAGAGATAGACAGCGGAAATTAAAGCACACAAGATGTTTTTTTAAAACTGGTTCAGCTTCTACTCCGAAGCCTTCGTCCAGCGTTATTTTATTGATGTTTAGAAATTAACTCTAATGACTAAATCTCTTACAATAGAATAACTACTCCAATCAACTAAGATTGCACTCAAACTCAAGGCTTCTCTGCCTCAAGAGTCTTTTGTTCTTATCTTCTAGTTTAAAGAGTTAGAGAGCTCAATTGTTCTCTTAAAGTACGGGGAGATCAACAGTTTGACTTAAAAGCAAGATAATCGAACAAGCTTACACATGTCACAGTGCAGCGTACTGTTTCACAGGAGTTTTTTTTTTCTAAGTTAACAAGTGAAGACTTTTAAAACAAGAAACTAATTTTGCAAAACACGTTGAATAACAAGAACTTTGAAAGTTTGATATGATTTGAAAATGATTTTCTCTTGAATGATCAGAAAAGTCTTAAGAGTTGTGAGAGGAGAGTGTCTTTATTTATAGAAGATAAAGTGGTTAGGTGAGGAAAAATACAAAATCTCTTTTCTCTAAAGACAAACTTTGAGACACCAAACAGTTTGCACATGTGCTTTGGTTTGTGTCTGCTTGGTGAAAAAGGTTTTACCAAAATTGCAAAAAGGTAAAGTAGGATATGATAAGTTACCCTTTTACTTTTATCTATTTTGGGAAAGAATTTAAAATCTCTTTTTGACTTTAGAAAAGGTGGCCCAAGTAAATTCCAAAATATGTCTCCTCCTCTCAATTTCTGTTTTTCTTTGTTTTCAATCAATCAAGTAAACCAGAAAAGGTTACAAAGATATTTCTAACTTTGGATTTTGGTTTAAAGAATTTTTTCTCCCATATCGCCGAAACAAAAACCACAGTGACTCGTACGGTGGTTTTGCAGACACTTTAACAAGAGTAAGCAAGTTAAACTACCTTTAATACAACATATCGAACTATCTAGCTAAGGGCTTCTTCTTAATCAGAGTCTTCATGTTCTATGATTTTCTTGAAGTTTGGCTTGAATTCTTCATGCTTCATTTTGAATCTTAAGATGGATTCTTCATGCTACATTGAGAAATCTTTAAGAAAAACACACACAATTAAAATTCCACAAGGGGACTTATCATCATCAACACTATAATCTTAACATGTATTAACCCATTTTTTTCTTTACTTTCACCTCTAATAACCTCTTACTCTCTAAATCAACCCAACATCCACTCCCCATAACCACATTACCTCTCATTCTACACAGCTCCTCGACAACCTCCAACTTCATCTTCATCTCCATAGTCAGCCCATCATTTCCTAATTAACTTAAGTCGGGATAGATTGAGGGTAATCGGAAGTGGTTAATGATGATTGCTTGGTATTGAGATGAGGGGGCTACTTATTGGATGTTAATTATATTGGCTACGGACTATGAAAATAAGAAAATGAAAATGGCTTGATAAGAGAAGAACTTAAGTAAATTGGGTTTTGAAGGGAAATGTAAAATATTAGGGGGAAAAGGAGAACAGTAACAACTAATTAAAAAGATTCGTTAATCAAGTGACGGAGTTTGACTTTGTTTTACGTCAAAGTGTCTTTGGTACCATGCGACAACCAAAACATAAATATTAAGAACTCCTGGGCAAAAAATAAAATGTTAGGTAACTTGATGCAAATGACCCTAAATGTTAGGTACTCCCTCTGACAAAAAACTCTTATTATTATTAAGAAAAATGGCAAAATACGGCCTATTATAGTCAATAGTTTTTATTTTACTACATTATATATACTTACTTATGTGAACTACTACTTACAAATTTACAATAACAATCAGCCTACTACCTACTCGACGAAAACATCACTAAACTTGCAAAACTGGTATGAAATTGTATGATTTCCCCTTTCATTAATATAATTTCTAAACTATACTTCGTATTTATTACTATTACTATTATTATTATCGTCAGGTAATTCATACAGAGTAAAAGTCATCATTAATTCTTTAATAAAAATAATTATCTGGTATGTATGTGCAGTTATATTTTAGTTAGCATGACCAAGTTAGTAAAATCCTTCCATATTCATTCAAATGTGCTTTTACTTTGTATCTTTCGGTAGATGGGTTGATGCTTGCTTATTTTTTATTGCCATAAATGATGGAGCAGCTGACATCATTGTCATTTCTTATTATCGGACGTTGCTTTTCTATCTATACAATGACTCTGTTTCACACAAATACACAATAATAATCGGGTGTTTTATTATTCCATGATATTTGTTATAAAATTGTCCGTTAAATTACCATTTAACACGTGTCGTTAGAAACATTTTAAAAAGAAATCCTTCATTTAATTACCCCGTATTTTAATTACTACTCTCCTTTTGTAAAACTTTTATAGTTTTATCATCATTCTTTAAAAAAAAAAAGAGAGAAATTTTTCTATATGCTCCACATAATTAATATCTAAACAGGACGTAATTAATAAGTACGAAGTTTCATTACCACAATAAAATTAAGAATTAAGTTTCAGTAAGAAACTATATGTGTAAATACTATATATGACTAAACCTATAATCAAAGGCAATAGCTTATACTACCTATTTCACAAATTCTTGTGTTCCTACATTTGTGACTTAAAAAAAGAATTCAACATGTCTATTTCACAAAGAGACATTATTTTAGAATATATTGAGATATCACTTTGTTTACCTTTTTTACCTTTTAGAATATATTCAGTACTAACTAATAGTCAGTGATAAGTAAGGTATCGAATCCACAAGGAGGCGGTAATAATCTATTTGCTATAACTAATTTCGTCTTATGGTAACAATTTCTTGAAGGTTTGGTTTTGGTTTCTAAAATAATTGCAATAATAAAAGATGAATTTAATAAGATTAAAAGTCTAGGGTCTCAGGTTCACTAGATATGTTATCCGAGGATATAATCTAATCAATAAAAGGTCAATTAAGTTGTTTAAGGTCACAAGATCGGTCGATTCAATTATGCCTTTTAGATCTAGATTTACCATACGACCGCTATCATTAAACTAGTCCATCCAATTGTCCCTGCCTATATTAGTCTTAACCCGGTCGGTGATAATCCTAATTCGGAAGACCAGTTAATTAACTCTGATCACTAAATCAATTAACTAGAAGTACGACAACAATTGAACAACAACTTATCCAATTTAACAATCAATTCATTAATCAATACCCTTCTAACAAACTAGATCCCCTTTAATCCTGGATTAAAAGATTAACAACTCATAATAACTAAACTAACAACGAATATAATTAAAGGCAAACATAATTAATAACATAAAGGAGTTGATTAGCAAAGCAATTAACAAACAAGAACTTCAACTAATAATAACAAGAGTAGAAGAATTACAAAATACCGAATTTGAAGGATGATGAACTAAAGAAATAAACTTGTAGATCTTGAATAATATGAGTAGCAAACTAATTCTAAGAGTTTTTGGAGTTTCTATTTAAAATAAAGTGTACCCTAATTATGAAAGACGATATCTGTATTTATACTAAAAAAAAAATAAACTAAACCGACTTTAGGAAAACTCGTAACTCGTCAGTTACCAGGTTGCTCGATCGAGCAAAGTGAATATGCTTGATCGAGTCGGGTTCTCAGCTTTGCGCAGCGAATTTCAAACAACTGTCATTTCGTCGTTACTTATCGGAGTTCGAAGTGTGATATATCATTGGAAAGCTAAGAGAAATATATTTCTTTTGACATGTGAATCACCTTGATAGGAGTTGTAGAACTCAATATGTTCAAGTTTGAAGTTGACACTTGTGTAAGCAACAATTCTTTCTTCTCGTTTCACACTTGTTTGGTCTTTCAAACTTGTTTCTTTGACATTTCTTCTTGTTTCTTTCTTGCTCTCTATGTCAAGCACAAATTCTCCAAATTTCAAGTCCATTTCGCTTTGCAAGGGATCCAATGCATCCGAATCGCACCGAATCTACACCATAACATACAAAAGCGGGAGTGTCAACATTCTAACATATAATGACATCTAATCATATAATTAAGCACAAAATCGTCACAAAAGTGAATAAGAGGGAACATAAACATGTATACAATTATGACTCATCACTTTATATGTACTAGTAAATGTATCGCGCGCGATACTCAAGGTATTGTGACTCGTTTATTTTGAACGATATCGATCCATGCACGGGTTTATACTTTCATCTAATGTACTTAATAGTTATGTTGCTTTAGACTTTCATCTCGACACTGTGAATTGCAGCTACTAACAATGATAATTATCTTTTATTTATTTTTTTGTGTTTTTCAAGCTTATTATGCGGCTTTTCCTTGTAATGCGAACTTGAATAGAAAACTGCTCTTCATTTACGTAAGTAGCGTGCTGTTGTCTACGATAGTCACCTTAACACTGTCGTACTCCATACAGTGTACAATTTTAATAGCTGGACACATTGGCCTTTAAGGTTTGCAAATAAAAAATAGAGTTACATTCATTTTCTCTCATTGATTTTGTTTAATGTTATGTAAGTGAATTATGTCTCATGTAAATGTAAGTGTGTGAATCTATTAGTTTTTTTTTCGATTTTTCCATGTTGGTGTTTATATAACAATTTTTCTGTCTTAGGCACATAAGCGATTAGTAGTTTACTAGTATTTCTGAACTCGTAGGTAATATTATAAAGACCATATAAATCATTGAAAGTACACATAATATTCGAATTTGTAATTAAACTAACTCGTAAACATGAACCTAAAAAGAACTTCTAAGTTCTACCATGTTGTACTTTAGAACAAATTACGGGGACACAATCCCTGCTACGATTATTATGAGATGCAACTGCACGTACATCTAGAACTATACTATATTGGTACCATGATTAAAGATACCTATGTTACATTGCGTTTTTTAAACACCATGCATAAGAATACTGGATACATAGTCGAATGCATTATTCCCTTCTGCGTTAGCAAGACGTTGCCCAGCATGCATTAGTGTATTTAGGACACATACATATTCAATTTTAAAAGGCAAAAAGAGTCCATCACGAGGTTTAGCAACCCAAAGATATGGCCCTATCTAAGGTTGTGGATCGACAAACCAGTGGCGGCGGCCATGGTTTCGGAATTTAAACATTTGTTAAAGTTTGCAAGCAGAAACGTAATGTGTAGCTGATGAGCCGAACTCAATAACAACAACTCCTTTGAAATCTTGGCTAGAATATATGGGCCTCACTTCGCTCACGAAGTAACCTAAGTTACACAGACATTCTTTCACGCCGCTCAAGTCTTGACAAACGTAATGACCTTCTTGATTGTGACGAGGAACATTCACCATTATGCAAGCATGTGGTTTTGGGAGTTATGTTGTCATCTTAACAACCTTGTTGCTTCATGTTTTAGTTGGCTTGTTTTTATTTGTTTTTATAGGGTGGTTTATTACTTATGATGTGTTTGTGTTTGGCAGAGAGGTTCTATTATAGCATAATGTTTTTGTAAAATATTTTTTTCTCAAAAAAAAGCATCTAACTACATGCACCATAGATTCCTTCATAATGGTTTTCAGTACAAGGCCTTATTCATTTCTATTGATATACGAGGAAATGACAATAACAAATGAGCATGTACTTGGTTGTTAGATTCCTCTATAATGTTGCTCAGTGCAAGGTCTTATCCATTCATAATGAATTCAGAGGCAATGATAATAGCAAGCATGTTTGTACTTGTTTTTTCTTTTTGGGCAACTTTAAAGCTATATAGGAGATGTTGTGTGCCACCTTTTTTAGTTCCCCCCCCCCCCCCCCCCCCTCAATTTCATAGGACAAAGGAAGAGCTGAAAGTATTCAGTAAGATGTGCCTGCCAATATATATATAGGTAAAGATTATGCTAGCTTTATAAGTATTAGCAGCTATCATCTAAGCTTGTCTGTTAAAATTGAACCATTAGCAGCTAGCTTATACCAGTATTCACAAGTACAGAACGCACCTAGCTTGCAGGCTGCTTGTTAAATTTTTAAGTAGAAGAAACTTTGGAGCAAGAGATGAACTAAAAGGATAGCCATCAACGACCGAACGGTTGGCTTAGGTAGAGTTAATATTCATAGTAACCTATGCCCACAAAAGTGCAGTTGCCAAATAAGTTTAGTGTTCATCCAACAAAAAATGCTAAATACATAGTTAAGCACGCAATGGTCCTAGTGTTCATAGAGTGCTTAGTTAGCTAATGAACTGATTAAGCTCGTGGGGAATTTATTTTCTTTGACCCTCATGTTACAAAAGTAACTCCATGCATCCCACTTTGATTGTTTTTGCTTCTTAAAAAGATAGACATGATGATAGAGTTTGCAAAATGATAATCAATTCAATTTCGTAGATAACACCTTAAGTTAGGGTAAGTTGCTTTAAAACCCACTTAAGTACTCGACTGCGGTGAGAGATGTTGCTGGGCCAACTTGGATGTAGACCTTCGTAGCTCTAATCTTGCATTCGAGGCCCGTAATGTAGCTCTGCTTATCCTTCAAGAATGGATTCAAGTATTAACTATCGTGTTTAGGCTTATTAGATAATCATAAAAGGTGGAGTCGTTACATCTTATTTTTTGTTTAGGGAATTACCTCTGAGGACATTGCATGCAAGTCGGCTACCTTTGTCTTTAAGAGTTTTTCAGCATCTTCGGTAAAAGATGTAAATGTGTATGAGCCGGTTTCGTCTATAGCTTCAAAAGTTATTGTAACACCCGTAAATGTACCCTATTTTTATAGTGAAAATATTTTACGGATACTTTTCAGTGAAATTTAGTTTTAATCATAAATTTAATTTTCCGAGTCGAATTTAGAATTTCTGAGTTCGTATTTGGAATTTTCGCGAGATTCCATGTAAATCCCGTCTTAAGCCGTCTTTGACTTCTTCTTGACTTTTCCACTTACTCACCCTACATATACACCCTCAAACCCTAACTCCTTATTTCATTTCCACTTACTCTTTCTTCCTCATCAAACCACCAAAACCTAAACTCCATTTTTATCAAGCTTAGATTCGTCGCTACGCCTTCATTTATCGCTCAAATTCACGTAAGTTCGTTTTATTCTTCCCCTCTCATCTTCCTCTATCCGTATTGGTAATAAAATTACCGTCTTTCTCGCTTTTTAAATTATCCGTCTTTCTCAAGTTGAATGATATTCATCTTTTATTATCTAATTGTATGTAGGTGGAGACTAGGAAGGTTTAGAAACCGTTTAAAGACGCGAAAAAGTAACGGTGAAGGGTTACTCGATATCATTTACGTGTTTTATGTGTTTTCTAGGCTAGTAATCGTATTTAGATTATAGTTAGTATGCTTAGGACTTGTGTTGTTGTTGATGGATGTTGTTAGTTGTTAATTGATATGAGAATTAATGGTTTGTGATGATAAATGAGGATTTTTGGTTGTTGATAACATGTTGATTTTGATCGTGCTGAATCCCGTGACGGACGCAGGCTGCGTCGTGGTGACGCAGGCAACGTCACTCGCTGCCGACAGTAATTTTCCTGCACTGACCCCTTTTCGTAAAATGATCATATTTCCTTCGTTACTTGCTTGTTTTGGGCATGTGACATCCCGTTGGAACCGTAAGAGGATAAGCTATCACCCTCATTTCGAATTTCTGCATTTGCATATATAGAACTCTAGTGATGACCGTTTGAAGTGGAGCCTTATTTTCGTTGGTTTCCAAACAACGTTGTTTTGTAGAGGTATCTATGTTTTTATTCATTATGCTTCATAAAATTGTTCTAATGCTTATGTATCATGTATTGACTTATGTTTATCATATTTAAACTTATATGATTCCCTATTCTCATGTTTTGTGACGGTTTTTGGTATGTTCCCACTTTGAGTCGGTTTTTACAAATGATACGGTT
>JAIUZE010028059.1:0-11796 GCA_022085475.1 Heliosperma pusillum
ACAGCTTTAAGGTGTTGATCAAACTCTTCGAAAGATACTTCTCCACCCGAATCTAACGTAGGCTTTAAATACTTTCTATCCAGCTGGTTTTCAACCTTAATTCTGGAATGCCTTGACTTGTCCAAAGGACTCACTTTATGTTTCAATTCAGTAGACATAACCCATAGCTACTCAAATCGTCCGGAAAGTGATACATACCTATAACGCCATCTCTAGTGTTGATTGACATAGGTCCACACACATCAGTATGTATGAGTCCTAATAGGTCTGCAGCGCGCATTCCAACACCTTTGAAGGAAATTCGAGTCATTTTGCCTATGAGACATGATTCACACGTGCCAAAAGATTCATAGTCAAATGGGGAGATAGTCCCATTATCAATGAGCTTTTTCACGCGTTTTTCATTTATGTGTCCCATACGTCAATGCCATAGATAGGTTTGATCTTTGTCACCAACCTTTGCTTTCTTATTACTCACATGCATTATATTTGTGGTTTGATCTAAAACATATATTCCATTTATGGAAACAGCTTTACCATAAATCATATCGTTTAAAGAGAAAATACAGCTATTATCCTTTATTAAAAACGAAAAACCGTCCTTATCAAGAACGGAAACAGAAATAATGTTTTTCGACAAACTGGGTACATCGTAACAATTATTCAGCAATAACTCAAAACCACTAGGGAGTTTGATTACATATGTTCCCACTGAAACGGCAGCAACTCTAGCTCCATTCCCCACTCGCAGGTCCACATCACCCTTTGCGAGAGTTGTGATGCTTCTTAGGCCCTGCAAATGATTACACAGATGAGAACCACAACCAGTATCTAGTACCCAAGTTCCGAAATTTGCATGGTTAATCTCAATCATATGAATAAAAGATGACGTACCAACAGGAGTGACGCGGCCTGATTTTACGTCTTCAGCATACACGGGACAATTCCGCCTCCAATGCCCAGTCTTGTGGCAATGGTGGCACTCCATGTATTCCTTGCTCTTTGTCTTGCCTTGTGAGCTACCGCTAGTCTCACCACCCTTAACCTTTCCTGGCTTTTTGAACTTCGGCTTCTCTACAGCTAGGTCAGCCTGAGCCTTGCCCTTACCTCTACCCTTGTTGTTAATCATGAGAACGTCCTGTTTCACGCTCCCACTCAATTTCAGATCACTCTCGGTCTGTACGAGAAGTGAGTGAAGCTGATGAAGACTTTTCTTCATATCATTCATATAGTAATTTGCTCTGAAAAGGGCAAAACCATCATGAAGTGAATGAAGCACTCGATCAATAATGATCTTCTCATCGATTTTGCAACCAAGAGCCTCCAGCTTCTCGACAATCTCGATCATGGCAAGAATGTGTGGGCTAACCGCTTGGCCCTTCTGCAGTTTTGCCTCAAAGAAGCGACAGGTATACTCATAGCTAACGATCCTCGGAGCTTTCGAGAACTCGTTAGAGAGAGTGGTGAAAATCTTGTTTGCACCCTGGGCTATGAATCGCCTCTGCAAATTGGATTCCATTGAAAAGATGAGTACGTTCTTTATCGCACCCGCCTCCATAACGAAATCACTATAAGCAAGTGATTCATTGGCTCCTGCATTGGGGCCTGGGTTAGTCGGTAGTGGCTCAGTCAAATACTTGAGCTTACCGTCAGCAATGGCAGCATTCCGTAATGCCGCCTCCCAGTCCGCAAAGTTTGACCCATCCTTCTTCAGTCGCGTGGACTGATTCATGTTGTCCATAAAGATCTTTAGCCAGGACTCGCGATCGAGTGTAGCACTTGGCATTGGGTCGTCTGTACGTCCAGCCATTTGTTATTTTAGCAGTTATATCTTTATATAACGGATTCAAGAAACTGTGAAAAGAAGAAAAATATAATAAGAATTCATCGTTTTAAAATTAAGTCTTAATGCAAAAACTGTTTAATGCGATGACTCATGCATTTATACAATTGACCTCCCTCAAGAATTATATAAATGATCCCAAGACTCAATTTCTGTAAATTGATAAGCCAACCTCTTGGCTAGTTCTACTTTTAGAATTCTCAGTCGATAAATTTCTGTAAATTCTATCTTTAGTCCATTATAATTCCGAGATATTACTCGGACTACAATGTTGAGGTAAAATAGGTCAACACTCACTACTTACCCAACGTAGAAGGGGTCATATTATGACTTCCGACGAAGAAGGGGTTCATAGTAGTTTTTCCTATAAAGACTAATCTCAATTTTCATTTTAGAGGAAGATCCCATCATCTTAAATTTAATTCATTTTAAGTGAACCAATTTCTAGCATTTCGTGAATGATTTAGACTAAGGTGATGGCCCTATGAACGAGTGACATCTGTATGTCTAAGATGAAAAATCAAACTATATGAATCATTTTTCATGCAATTTAGGTGGTTTGGTTTAGGCGGAATATGATGCAATTATTTAACATGTGAATGAAAAGCAAAAGAACGAAAAATACGTAAACTATTACAACGGTCCTAGTGTGGCCTATCTTCCAAAATGAACAGTAAATACAAGTTTGGAATCCATCCTAATGGACCCGAGAAGCTTGACTTTGTCCCATCTTGGTCCATGTAGCGGGAGTGAGCATCCGATCTCCATCTTTAGTCTTCTTAAATTACATTTTCAAAATTACAAAATAAACCTATTTACATTCTAATTCCAAAAACATAATTAAAAGAAATAATAGGAGATTCGAGATCTCATAAATACATCCAAACCATGTTTCCATCATTACGAAAACATGATTAACTAAGGCCACACTAGGTATTACATTTTTCAACCAATTGCAAAAATACGTAAATAAAAACATTCATTCATTCATTCATTCGACAAAAATAAAATGCATCAACTATATAAATTAATTCTTCAACACATAATTCTGTAATTATATAGAGTAATTTATCCAAACCACCTTTTAAACGATCAAAATTATGTGACAATTCCTTAATTGCCCACAACAATTTTAATCTCCCAAAATCCATTTTTATTTTAAACCTTTTTAAAATAATCGGGTATCATTATTGTGAACTTTTTCACAATAACAAACAAACATTATCTTTATAATGCCCAAAAAAAAAAAACAAACCAAATTTTTTTTTCTACTGGTACTGTTCACGTGAACAATACCAGTCCCAAAAAATTTTTTTTTTCCTTTCTCACGGTTTAAGCAAAAAAACCGAAAGAAAAACATCAAAAAAAAAAAATTAAACAAAAATACCTGCTGCACAGCAAAAAAAAAAAACAGAAGATTTTTTTTTTTATATTGAGCAGTAGCAGCACGGACTGCAAAAAAAAATTTTCGGTGTTGCCAATATTGCTAGATCGGTACAAAATTCAATATTTAATCGTTATTAAATATTGATTCAAACTAGATTATTCAATTTAATCTTTTAAAATGAACATCTAAATCATGATTAAATCGATTATCCTTATATTCATTTAATCACAATCGCTTTGAACATCATTAAAATTGAATCATTATACAAAAATTATCAATTTAAAACAATGAGGCCGAAAACAATAGCAACAACAAAACAAAACAATTCCATCTTATTTTAATTTAATCCTTATCAAATTAAAACAAGTACAAATTTATTATATTGAATTTTAACCTTTTAAAATAACAATATCAATAAATCAACAATGGAAAAACAAGACCCAAAAAAAAAATTGAATCAAACGGCAAAAAAAAATTCAGCCGTGACCTAAAATTTTTTTTCCGGTTTTATTTTTTTTTCCCAAATTTATATTTCATAAAATGAAAATCATATAATATAATTTTGTAGCCTTACGCTCTGATACCACTTGTGGGAAATAACAGTTTACTTCCCCTTTAAATTTAGGATTATAACAAAATTATAGAATATGAATTGCGAGTCATAAATATGAAAACGATATAAAATATAGAGAAAACGAATTGAACCTTTGGTCCTAGCAAAAGGCCTAAGAACAGATATCAAAGCAGATATCCTCCTAATCGTCTCACCCAAGATTGATCGAGAAATGCCCTTGTATTTGCTATAAAATTAGAGAGAAAAAGAGTCTGTATCTTTTTGTGTGTTGTGAATTAATGATGAATGAATTAGTTAGAGACTTAGAATGAGTAAAACTCTACCCATATACTCCAATTCTCACGGCACAAAATAGAGAAAATAAGGGATTATTTCTCTCTTATTTTGTTACCCTAATTAACCGAAAATCCCAAAGTGTATTTGGACTCTTTTTCGGTTATATTCGCTTCCATTTAATACAATGTTATACATATTATATTTGTCTAATATGTCGTCATACATTAATAAGGTCCATTACAACATTTTGCAGTGGATATATTAACATAACAATTATTATGACAATCGTATAATATATACTTCAATTATAAATATCGGTATATTTATAATCCTGCTAATTAAATATAACGGTTTATGTTTAATTACGAATTAAAATTTTAATTCGTTTAAGCTCACATTATATACTACAACTAAATATAACATTTTATATTTAATTACGAATTACAGTTAATTCGTCTGAGCTAACATTATTTAATCGTTATTAAATAATTATATCATCATCACATTGACTAACCTTTTAGTCAAAAACACTGACTAACCTTTTAGTCATTTAATAAGGCATCAATATGATTATTTTCTCAAATAATCACATCTCTCAATCACATCCTGTAGGTGTGACTTTTAGGGACCAGTTGATCACCGCCATCTGTATGACAATAACGTCAAACTTATCTAGCAAGCCAACCGTTATCGATAAACGTTAATCAACTGATTACAATACAAAGTATACCCTGTGAACCTACAGAGATTTATTTATGTTATTGCACTAACTGTGGAGGACACTGGCTCCAACATTTGGACCCTAAAATCAAATACCTATGTATTGTTTTTTTAGGCAAAATAGAAAGCGTTTTCAAGCGGTCTTTTGTTTAAGTTGTCACAGGCCTTTCTAGTGGCCCAGTTTGGGTGTGGAACGACTGTTCAGGTCTGGTCCGTATGCGGTTTCGACGAGAATAGGTCCAACACTCTAGCCTCTAGTTTTGAGTTTTCCTCATCCAACCGTCGAGTTAATTAGGTCCAGTCCAGCGTTGGACTGGTGAACAACCTAGTTGCTTGGCATATTCTGTGTGTATGTGTAAGCGCGTGCGCGCCTCTGTGTATCTATCTACTGTGTTGAGCTTGAATGTTGTAATTTATAGCATAGTTGAGTCTTACAATCTAACTATTCAAGAAATCACGACCAAGCTCGGTCGAATGTAGACTCTAATGGGTTAGGTCTTACTAATAGCTTTTAAGATCGACTTACAATTCTACGATCTTACAACCAAATCACTACAATTTTATCCGCGAATATCTAATCGTGGCACATACGAGTTAGGGACATTTTATGATATACGTTTGCACAAATTATGTTCTTGAATATCCTTTGATCTAATCTTACCAATTTTATGCAAGGCATTTCATTGATATATAGCAGAAGCATGATTCTAACAACGTTTCTATCTGCACTTCTTGTATCATATTGTAAATAAAGTTATACTGCAAGATGGCAGTTATTTGATGCAAATTGAGACAATTTTTGTTATGGGTCATTTGGGAACAAGGTGGTACTGTTGCTACATCTGCTTCCTCTTATTTTGACACAAATAATGTTGTTGTAGTGGGTCATTTGGGAACAAGGTGGTACTGTTGCTACATCTACTTCCTCTTATTTTGACACAAATAATGTTGTTGTAGTTGCACACTCAACATAACTATTTCTTGAATGTGTTTCATACTTTCATTTGTCTAGACCTCTAATTGTGTTATAAGCTAGTAAATTTTGTATACAGGAAGATACTGTTCTTGTAGCCCTAGAGGAAGGAAAAATGAAGCCTTCTGTTACAATCATCAAAGTAAGTACAACTCTCTAATTACTTTTAGGTATGATGCTCAGTTTTTCATATGTAGTTTTCTGTGAAAAGTTCCTTGTTTATGGTGCATACTGGTATTTTTATTGGGATCATATTTGCATTGTTGGTGAGTTGGTGTTTACCCTAGGATTACGTCTCTTACTGACCATCTTTGTTAATACCTCTAATCTATTACAAACAACCCATTTACTTTTTGCAAATCACCACAATATCTACTCAGCTAAAGAATGTCCAAATGCACAACTTGATGATTTTGTTAGATTTTAGTCTTACTAATAGAGTGCGAATTCTTGCATAGTTGTTGTATTTTTCCTTACATTCTACGTAATAGGGATGGGTTTTGATAGAACATACAAATATATTTACTCATCACAACATAAACAAGCTTATGTAGTTAGTATAAATAAAATCATGAAGTTTGGTACAACTACAAAAAACTAGGACAATAAGCGAAACATGACTCTACTTAAGGGCAATCACTTACAAATTAAAGAACAGTCATAATGGTATTATTGACTAAACCATAAAAACTGAGTGTATTCTTACGAAAGCCCAATTAAGCTGATAATCATGTTTGATGATATTAGGGAGATTTTCAGAAATGAATGGTTAAATCGATACTTCAACTTTGGCGAAGGTATTATTTTTCTCATAATATTTCAATTGCGTATTTCATTATAAATGTCTATATATATACATTTATATACTTATAAATTTTATTCTCACAAAATTGTAGCTTCTTATATGAATATGGCACACAATGTGGAGTGACGAAAGAACTAGTTGGATTTTTGTGTCACGATAGACTTTGCACATACATGCATTCTTCGGTTGAGATGGAGAGATACTTAACTGCAGCGTTAAAGAAGCAACAAGATAAGAGATATGTGATCGGTGCTTTTTATGAGTCGTGAGTATTAAATTCTTTTCCTGCATTTTATCAGTTAGATGACTAAATTGAAGGATTTATAAGTTTGTTATTTTATATAGCTCCCATTGGATGTTGGTTGTATTTTATCTTCGAGATAATATTGCATATATTTTTGACTCGGATCAAGCGACAAAGAAGAAATGGGAGATAAAAAGTTGCTTATCATTGTAAGTTCAATTGACTAACAACATTAAATTATAGTCATTTATTTATGTATGAATGATGGGTAATATGATTACTTTTCATGTATAAAATTTTAGGGCTTGGAAAAGGTATTCTTTTAGGACTGGAACGCGCAATATGTCAAAAAAAAACAAACTTCAAATAAAAATGATCGAGGTATGAAGTTGTCTTTCTTAACAATCCAATTACGCCGCTCTTACCAGCCTACCCCATGTATTTATTTTGTTCATGCATTTTGATTCATCTAGAAAATGTTTGATTTTGGTGTTATGTGATCTTTGTCCAATCTTCCATTTTGTACGTTCAAGATTGATTCGGAGAATAATCAAAATGATAGTTTGATACTATACTTATTTCATTTATTAAATAACGAGGCTTACTAAGTCTTTTTATTTAATTTATTATTACCTTGTGATTGTAGCGTATATGTTTGAGCTTATAATATTTACTTAACTATTAAATTTGTAAAAATATAGTGCCCTCAACAGCCAGGAAGTTATGAGTGTGGTTATTATGTTATGAAGTGGATGTATGATATTACCTTACTGCAGCAGGAGCTCACCCAAGGGGTCTTGATGATCAAGCCACAAACAAGACAAACCTGACCCCAAGGACCCCTCAGATGGAAGCTCGAGTTACAAGGTCCAAACAACAAGCTATGACAAGCCAAGATCAAGCCAGGCCAAGCCACAACAGTGAGGAAGACAGTCCAGGGCTCAGCAAGCCATGACAAGCCCCAACACAACCCACATTACCCACACAAGACAGAAACAAAGCGATTCAGGACCAGGCAGACCAATCAACAAACCCTGCACCTAGGAGGTACACCAGGGCATCCCAACCACCCCCACCATGACCTACCATCAAGCCAACCCACTAAACTACAAGTTTGTCCAGGACAACCCCTTTTGAAGTCTAGCAAAAACTCATGAAACAGACACCCCAAGCTAGAGTCCAGTGAACATTAAGGCAGAGAAAGTACAAGGTCAGATTGTGGTTTCCTTTTGTTTAAGTCAACTTGTCCTCGTCCAAGGCAGGTTTTATCTAAGTTCTAATAAGAGTAGAGAGTCCCAAGGAGGAGCAAAACATCCAGGCAAAGCAGCAAGACAACAAGAACAACAGATTTCCATTTCTGGAAAACTCCAAAACTGCTTTATTTACTTTTTGTTCAGTCTGTTTTGTGTCTTATGTCTGTACTTTATAGTTGTTGAGCTCGTCCTATTATGAGGCTCTTAATTAGTGTCAGTAGTAGTAGTTTGAACCCTAAGTTGGCCCTTGGATGATCTGTACATCCAATGGCTCACAAGATATCAGCCTCCCTATATAAGGAAGGTCTTGTATGTTTGTTTCAGTTAGACTTTTATGAATGAATTAACTTTGAGAAATCCCTCAAATCTTTCAAACTTGTGCTAAGAGCTGTAGTTTGAGTCAAGCCTGATACATCTCCAAGGTGTTTGATCAGTGTCTTGTTTTGTGAGTCAAGTTATATCTGTGCCTTGCTGTGATTAGCTTGCTTGCTGTCTGAGTCTAGTCTAGGGTGTTTGTGCTTTGCTGTAACACTTTAAACCTGTCTCAAAACTAGTCTTTGAGTCCCTTCTCTTGTTCCTTCCTGTAGGGGGGTCTCTCTAAGTCATATCCTTGAGTTTTTAGTTGAAACAATTTACCCTATCTAAAACAACATCCATTTTTGCTTGACATTGTTCTCAGTTTGAGTCAGCCTAATCAAGCATCCTTAAAACTTGTAAACCTTAGTAGTTTACACTCCAAATTGGTTATCAGAGCTTTGGTTGAGAGTCTTAGTGAGTTCATTTTCCCTAACTACATTTAAAAACACAAAAATAGCCCAATGAGTGAAGAGAGACTGGCAGGAGTAGAAGCAAGGATGGAGGATCTAGCTGGAATTGTAACCACCCTAACCAGAACCCTGGACCAGGTAATAGGCAACCATTTGCTTGCTGGAGGAAGAGGCAGAGGACGTGGAAGAGGCCAAGGAGGAGGCAGAGGAAGGCCACCTGATGATGAAGAGTATCCAGACTCAGATGACTCAACAAAGAGCAAGGCTTCCATTCACAGGCGCATAGACAAGCATCTTCAGGTAGACATCCCTGAGTTTTCTGGTAGTCTTAATCCTGATGATTTGTTAGAATGGTTAAGAAAAGTAGAAAGGATCTTTGAGTACAAAGGATATAATGATTCTAAGTCCTTTAAAGTAGCCATCCTTAAACTGAAAGGATATGCTTCCCTTTGGTATGAAACCATGAAAGGGTTAAGGGCTAGGGAAGGTAAAGAACCCATCAAGTCTTGGACTAAACTGAAAAAGAAACTGTTAGACAAGTTTGTTGCTAAGGATTACACCCAGGATCTGTTTATCAAGTTGTCTAAATTGAAACAAGGAGACAAACCTGTTGAATCTTATCTGAGAGAGTTTGAACAACTCATCTTGCAGTGTGATATAAATGAGAAACCTGAGCAAAGGATTGGTAGGTACTTAGAGGGTCTAGATAAGGGCATTGCTAACAAGGTTAGGATGCAACCTCTGTGGTCATTTGATGATGTTGTCAACTTATCTCTGAGAATTGAAAAGATAGGGAAAACTAAGCCTATTACACCAAAACGTGTTAGGCCTTTTCAAACCAGACCTTACAGTGGGTTGAGAACCATGGATACTTCTAAGACAGCACCCCCACCTGCCTTAGACAAGGGAAAGGGCATCATGGGTCAAAAGCCAAGCACTTCCATGACAGAGAACAGAATTAGGTGTTTCCAATGTCAGGGCTATGGACATTTCAGGAAGGATTGCCCTTCTAAGAAGACCTTAAGTATAATGGAGGTTGAGGCTTGGGAGAAAGAAGGTCTAGTTGAGTATGAAAAGGATGAGCCTGGGGTTGAAGAAGTGATGAGTGAGGAAGAAGAGTCTAGTCAGGAGGCAATAGTGGCACTCCCTGACACAGGCCACAGCTTGGTCCTATGGAGAGTAATGCATTCACAACAGATACCTTTCGAGGAGGATCAAAGGTCCCTCATTTTCAGGAGCAGATGTACCATACAAGGGAGGGTTTGTAACCTTATTATAGATGGAGGTAGTTATACCAATGTGGCCTCTGTTACTATGGTTGATAAGCTGAAGTTGAGCACTCAAGAGCACCCTCATCCCTATAAGTTGAGATGGCTGAGTAAGGGAGCAGAGGTTAAGGTGGATAAGCAATGTATGGTCCCATTCTCCATTGGAGGTGTGTACAAAGATGAGGTATTGTGTGATGTGGTTCCAATGGATGCCTGTCACTTGTTATTAGGAAGGCCATGGGAGTTTGATAAAAGCTCCATACACCAAGGAAGGAGCAACACCTATTCCTTCAAGCATGGGAGCAGGAAGGTGACATTAGCCCCTTTGCCACCTCATCAGAAGAGTTATGGGAGTCCTAGTATGGCTAAAGATTTTAGTGGAGTCTTGTTTCTATCTGAATCAGCAATGGTCAAAGAATGTACTGAAGAACAACCTATATTGATGCTGCTATCAAAGGAATTTCGGGAAGGGGAGTCTAAGGTAATCCCTGCAAAAGTTAAGCCCCTCATTGATCAGTTCAAGGAAGTGTTCCCAGAGGAACTTCCTGATGGCTTACCCCCTTTAAGAGGAATTGAACACCAGATAGACCTTGTGCCAGGGTCTGTACTACCTAATAGACCAGCCTATAGATGTGATCCTAAGGCTACACAAGAGCTGCAGAAGCAAGTTGGAGAGTTGATGAGTAAAGGGTTTGTAAGAGAGTCATTAAGCCCTTGTGCTGTACCTGCATTGTTGGTTCCTAAGAAGGATGGGACTTGGAGGATGTGCATAGATAGCAGGGTTATCAATAACATCACAGTCAAGTACAGGTTCCCTATACCTAGACTTGATGACATGTTAGATGAGCTGAGTGGTTCAAGGGTCTTTTCTAAGATTGATTTGAGGCAAGGTTACCATCAATTGAGGATCAGGGAAGGAGATGAGTGGAAGACAGCCTTCAAAACAAAGTATGGCCTTTATGAGTGGCTTGTTATGCCCTTTGGCCTGTCAAATGCCCCAAGTACCTTCATGAGATTGATGACAGAAGTGCTTAGGCCTTGCCTAGGGAGATTTGTGGTGGTATACTTTGATGATATTCTCATCTACAGCAAGAGCAAGGATGATCATTTGAGGCATCTTGAGGCTGTGTTTGAGATACTCAAGGAGAGTAAACTCTTTGGGAAGCTTGAGAAATGCACCTTTATGACTGAGGAAGTCAAATTTCTAGGATATGTGGTGTCTGGTAGAGGCATTTCAGTGGATCAAGACAAGATCAGTGCAGTTCAGTCTTGGCCTATTCCTAGGAATATCACAGAAGTAAGAGGATTCCATGGCTTAGCATCCTTCTACAGAAGATTCATTAAGAATTTCAGCACCATTGCAGCACCCCTCACTGAATGCATGAAGAAGGGAGAGTTTACTTGGACTGAGAATGCTTTGCAGGCTTTCAAACACATGAAGAAACTCTTGTGCAGTGCACCTATCCTCAGGTTGCCAGACTTTAACAGCCTATTTGAGGTTGAAGGTGATGCAAGTGGAGTAGGGATTAGAGCTGTCCTTATCCAAGAGAAGAAACCTGTAGCTTATTTCAGTGAGAAGCTAAGTGGAGCTAAGCTGAACTATTCTACATATGACAAAGAGTTCTATGCTCTTATCAGAGCTCTGAGACATTGGAGTCATTACCTGAAGCCCAAACCTTTTGTCTT
>JAIUZE010028060.1:0-19628 GCA_022085475.1 Heliosperma pusillum
TCTACTAAGCTCATTCATTCATTCATTAAATAAAACCGTCCTGAAGACAAATCCCCGACCCGCGTCTCGCGAGAGTTATCAGTCAAAAACGGGGCTGACTAGATCGTAGTTTGACCAAACCCGTTTGGTCAAACCGGCTAGAAACAGAGTCTTAGCCATTTAGGCTTAAACATAAGAACATCATATTCATTTCATGCTATTTTATTATAATTTCTAACATGTGAATTATTAATTCTTACGAAACCCGCTTGACTTAAAGGATATCAATTTAAACTACAATCTCATGCTATAATTTCTAACATGTGAGAAATAATAATATTATGAAAACCGTTTAATTAAATAATTTACTTATTAAAATTTCCCACTTGCTAAATATTACAAAACATGATATAATAATAACACTAAACTCAAAAACCGTCACAAGCCCATAAGGAGGACTCACGGCCTGGTTTGGGCCGAGACTAAACCGGGTCTGAACCGGGCCCATGGGCTGGTTTGGGCCTGTTTTCGTCAACATTTCAAAAATCGTTTCTTAATATTTCCCGCATGTTTAACATATTTAAAACCCGTCAAAACAACAACAAAACAATCAAGTATCGACACAAGCCCAAAGGGCTAATAACGGACCAATCCAGACCGGCCTGGACCGGGCCTGAACCGGCCTGAATCGGGCCTGAACCGGCCACCATACACGGCCACCATACACGGCCACCATACACGGCCACCATACACGGCCACCACCCACAGAAATCCCAAATTTATTTATAACATGTTTTAATTAACATCCATCCATTTTAACAACCAATTCAACCATCATTCATACAAAAACTATGATTATGAATAAATCATCCAACATGTCAAAAACCATAAATATGTTATAAACTCATAAAACTTAATAATAATAACAACCTAGCATGTTACTACTTAAAACCGTAAATAACAATAACAACAACTAAAGTATGTGACATTAATTCGTCGAGTAACTCGGTAATCGTTACCTTAGCTAGCACAAAACCAAGTAGCACCAAAATAAGACCTAAAAACCCGTCTACTAATCTTCTTCTAAAATATACGAGTCACAAAACTCGTCTTCATAATCTTCTCCTATAAGAAATGACAAAAATAACTTTATTAGAATTAAAACTTGATTTCAACAATTAAAGTGTTGAAAACGATTTTGTCGGAATTGAAAATAAAACGTACATGGAGATGAAGAGCGGAGAGGAGAATCTAGAAATATAAGTTAGGACGGAGTTGGCCAAGTAACGAAGGTTTTGTGACGATTTTGCTCAAGAACGCTCAAGAACGATCAAGAACACGAAGAACGATTATGATTTTATTAAAGAAGGTATTAAATAGATATTAAGTTGATTTAATGTAAAATGAAAAGATAATTAGTGAGTAAGAGTGGGAGTTGGGCCGTGTAAATATAGGGAATTACGGGAGTCGGGTTTTGAACTTGTTGTTACGGGATTGACTCGGGTTTTATAAATATATTATGGTAATTATTTAGATATTATTAGATATTATTTTAGTTTAATCAAATATCTAGATATTATTTAGATATTATGTTAGTTTAATCAAAAGAAAGGAAAATATCTAATCCTAAGAGGAAGAGGAAGAGGCGTGTGGAGTAGGAGGAAATCAGGTCTGTTTTTAAGCGATTTGTTTTAAATTGACGGATCGATAAAGTTACAAATATCTTAGATATTTGTATTAGTTTAATCAAAGAAATCAAAAGATCTAAAATGAGGGGAAAAGGTGATTTTGGGCGTGTGACTCATGCAGGAGTCGGGTTTCGGGTTTGTTTCGGGACTTAAGTTGACTCGGGAATAGTTAAATGACGTTCGGGGTTAAACCGTAAAACCTATTCTTTAATTCCAAATAAATTCAAAATAATTATATTAAATTATCATAAATTCAAATAAATCGTAATAAATTAAATTTATTATTTTTCAAATATAATTTCGGTCTTTCAAATTACGGGTTGTTACACGCCGCCTCGGAGGCCAAAGTCATATTGGCCATGAATTTAATCAAGGACGGATCTAAAGGCGGGTAGCTAGGAGTGGTAGAAGAGGATGTCTCGGGTTGGGAAGAATGAGGAAAATGGATAAAGGAGGGGGTTCACATAAGGCAAAGAGGTAGGAGTTGGGCCTCGTTGTTCTCGCCTATAAGTGGTGACGGGATTAGTAGGATCTCGCCTAAAAGCAGTGATGGGAGCTAATGGGTCTTGAGGGTTCTCTTCAAGTGGTTGCTGAGAGTCCTCTTCCTCTAAGGGGAGGAAATAATGCTCACTATCGAGTACAACCCTCATAGCCTCACTATTTGGGAGCGGAATTGAGTTGCTCCCTCGAACCCTCCAATAAAATTTCCCGTCTTCAACGCGCCTCAAGACCCACTCAAGTTTTGTTTTTATGTACTCCCCCGTCAATAAAGAACTCCCCTTCAAACACTTCAATTTCCTCTCATCAAAAGCATTCTTACAAAGAGCATTGGCTATTTTTGTGACAATTCCCCCAATGTGAATCCCGGTTGGGCTAAAAGGATAATTTGACAATTTTTGGAAGTGAAGAGCAACGTGGTGACCAATGTTTACCCCAAACTTATTCGGCTTTTGAAACAAGTAAGCCGCTAAAATTGAAAGCTCATCGGACCGGAAGTTATGGCACTCTTCCCGCCCAAACAAGGTCCACCCCATGAATCTATGCCAAATACGAATAGGAGCGTTGTGGCAAACATTTGCCGGTTTCTTAGCCCCCTTCTCAAATCCCATCCCCGAATCGCGGTCCAAACATCATTCAAGTTAAAATTTTCCGGGACCTTATAAGTTTTGTGAAACTTGACACCCAAAACCTTACAAAATTTCTCTAAGGGGATGGTATAAGCAATATTGAGGAGGCGAAAAGTAACCGTCTTGACCATGCCCGTATTACGGTCCTTTTCATGACTAAATGAACTCAAGAATTTCCATGTAAGACGGGGGTAAGTGCGAAAGTGCTGCCCGTAAAGCTCTCCCATCCCTAAACCTTTAAAGAGTTCAAAGGTCACGGTATCAAGGCCAAAATTTTGCATATAATTTCTACAAATGAATCGGGAATGGGGGAGTTGTCGGCGTTTAAAACATTGGAACTTACCTCGAGCAATCTCACTATTGAAGACAACATCCGGAAAATCTTCATCCGGACCCATTCCTTCGATTACTTGTTGAAGTCTTGCTTCTAATTCCGCCTCAAGTTGAGCCATAGTCCTCTTTTTGGGTTGTTGTTGAGTCATGGTGAATTTGAGCAAAAATCAATTCAAATTGGGGAAAAGTTGGGAAAACAATTGAGGGTTTTGATTTGTGGGAAAATTTTGTGGAGTGTAGTGGGTTGTTAGTGAGGTTTAATGGAGATTTAGTGGAGTGTGTGGTGATTTTTGTGGAGTTTATGTGGGTTTATTGAAGGAAGAAGGAGAAAGAAAGAAGAAAAATCAAAGAAGAAGAGGATTGAAAATGATACCGTCGCAAGTGTTTTAGGCCTCTGATGTGCTCTGGGCCGGGTTAGGCACCGGCCGCCGGGTGCCCGGCCAGGAGCACAAGTAAAAAATTTGTCATCTTCCAAACTTTCCTCTCTAATGTGTTCTGGGCCGGTCGGCCCACCGGCCGCCGGCTGCCCGGCCTAGAACACCTGATACACAATTTTCCATTTTTCAAAATATTTCCTTCTGGAGTGCTCTGGGCCGGTTAGGGCACCGGCTGCAGGGTCCCTTCTTCTCCTCGCCTTCTACTTCACTAGAAAAATTCCCAAAGTCACCAACAATCTCGACTCAATCAACATTTCCCAACGACACAGTTTCAAACTTAACCCGACTACAATTGTTTCAATCCTACCAAAGACTTCTTCCAAAGACCATGATTCTCGAGTATGCTATCTTAAATCCTTACAACTACTCCTAAAATGCATGCTATATACAAAAATTTGGTGGTTATTGAGGGACTCCACCAAACCTATCAAAGTATAAGAGTTTACAAACAAGGCTCTTCCTCGGGAAGAGGATCCCCAAGAAAGAGTATTTCAACTGTGCCTTTCACATCTCCATCATAGTATCACTTCACTCTATGACCATTCACCTTGAAGTTGCCACCCTCTTCACTCCAAAGCTCGAGTGCGCCATGAGGCGATATATCAATAACCTTAAAGGGCCCCGACCATCTTGACCTTAGCTTCCCCGGCAACGGCGCCATTTGATGAGCGGTTTTTATCGCGCACCGCTCAAGCAAAAATAATTTATAAAACCCAACTAATGCGATAGCGGAAGTCGGGGTCAAACCACAAAGGATGGAGGGGTCAACTACAAGCTTGAATGTGTCTTATTCTAGCCTAACAAGGATTTAGTGAGGGTGACTAAAAACTACTAAACGCAACAAATTAAAAGCAACAATTAAAAGCAAATAAAAACAACAAATAGAGCCTAAAACAAGAATGATTGGGTTTATATCGAATAAGAGGGAAAACTAGGGTGAGTGAGTTCATATGGGTAGTAAAGTCGGGTGAAAAAGCCGGGTTTAATAGTTGAAGTGTCGCCTAGTCTAGGAAAGTGAATCGATGCTATCGGTCTTACGATTCCTCCTCAAACCGACTCTAACTAGCTATCGCGTCACTAGATACGGCTTGCCAAACTAGCGGTTCTACGAAAGACCACGACTTTCGTTCTTATGGTAATTGAAACAAACGAGAGAATCATGCAAACTCAAGTAGGCATTTCATCAAACATGTTATAGGCATAGCATGGAGACAAGATAATAATCAACTATTAACCCCAACAAGAACACATTAACTCATACTAGAACCCATAATCCCCCACATAACCCTAGCAAGATTACTACTCAGTCATATTCAAAGGAGATTCAATATTAACTAATGATTGCAAAAGGATATCAACAATAAACATCTTCTAATTAACAATGAAAAGATAACAAGAATTGAAATGAAAACTTAATTAAAGACAAGATTAAGTAAAGGAATTGTACCAGCTTGGAAAAAGATGAGAACTTTGATATAAAAACCAAGATTTTGTCACCAATATTTGAATACAAACCAAGTTCCAACACTAAACCAAGTTGCAATTACTAATTAACCAAGTGATTAGCTTAATTATAAAAGATTAAAAGAAGATTAAATGCTAATTCTATGAGAGTTTCAGATCTAGGGTTTCGTGCTAAGTGTTGATAAAAAGATAGATACAACAATTAGGGAGAGGGTATATATACGTGTCTCCAATTTTAAGAAAGAAATTAGAAGAGGATTGCAAAAATGCGGTCTTATGTTCCCGGTCGGGTGCCCGGTCGCCGGTAGCACATCAGACTCTTCCTTCTTCTCTTCTCTAAAAATAATCTAAGTATAGGAAAGGAAGTCCCAGACGGGTGCCCGGCCGCCGGCCTTCGGCCGGCCTGGAGCACGCCAAGATTCTCGAACCTTTTCTAAAGTTGTCTGATGTTGCGCAGGCCGGGTGGTAGGCCGGCGCTACCTGACCTATTTCTTCTTCCTCTCTTTTTCCTTTCTTTGTGGGAGTTGTGGTCCGAGCCGGGTAGCCGGCCGCCGGTTGGTATACCGGCTCGCGCCATCTATTAGCTCTCTTCTAATTTCTTTTTCTTCTCATTTCCAAATCCCGACTCATGGAAGGCCTTTATGCACCGATTTCTTCGTTTCCGCCTTAATTCCTGCAAAATGAGACCGTCATTCATAGCACGGGAAATCGGGAAGCAAAATGCAATTAAGGGCACGCAAATCCGTGTAAACGGGCCAAAATGGGAACGAAAACGAGAGGAAAAATGTAATTATTTTTTCATGGACATTTTGTCACAATTATTCTATACCTTACCCTTGATCTTAAAACAATATCTCTCTTTAAGTCTCCCTTTCAAAATAATCAATCTCCATCCAATTACTCATTTATAGATTGTAATTCTCATGTCAATCAAATAAATAGAACTTAAATTACTATTAATTACTCATTTATTGATTACTATTGCCTTTAAGACATACTCCGTATCATATATTACTACATGATGGTAATAAAGACAAAATTTATGGTATTTTTTACTGGTATTTTTTACGTAACACACGAGCTGATTTGGCATGCATTTGATCGCCTTAAGCTTAAGACAGATAGTTTTCGTCTGAAATGAGAATTTGTGAAATTAGAGTCATATGCACAATAAAGCCAATCAGTAAGTCTCCCTTGTGAGAGACATAAAGCTTGTGACGGGTCATGTATCACCCATATGGATAAATAAGATACGGGGGAAAATATAATGTTACTCTTAAGTACTTAGCTTTTGTCTTATTTTCTCAATTGATTTAACCCGCTTAAGACGGATATACCCGTCACAACTAGAATTTGTGAAAGCCAATATGCCATATTCTATCCATGACAACTAGAATTTGTGAAAGCCAATATGCCATATTCTATCCATGAACTGCATCACTACATTCACTCACTGACTGTCAGTTCTCTCAACAGGAGGAAAGAGAAATAGGATTTCAGAGATGGAGTCAGAGCATGGAGCTTTCATAGACAATGTCATCCTCCATCCTCTTTTAGATGATCATAAGCTTCCCTTAAAAGGGCTCACCTTTGCTATTAAAGACATGTCAGTTATTCTTCTATTTCTTCCAATCATTGCTCTATCAATTGTGTGTCACTTAATTCATTAAAGTTTACTGTCTATCTAGCATTCTGTCATGTGGGTACATTAGAAATAGCTTCGTTTAATTGACTTGCCTAAGTTAAAAGCCTTACAGATAAGAACCATGCATTTGTGGAACACAAATTCTCATTTCAGATGGAGATATCCGTCTAAAGCTTAAGACGGGTCAAGTATGCTCATTTGAGATGAATAAGAGACAAAGGCATAATGCATAGGGAAAAACAAGTGGTGTATTACTTGATCTGTTTTATTCTTAAGATGGATATACCTGTCTTAAAGAGAAACCAACTAGTTGTGGAATTCATGTTGTTAATTGTACTGTTTCGTATGGGGTTACGTCCCCGTCATTTATTTACCTTGATTGAAACAAATGGCCATAATGGCTCCCACAAACTAAGGGGTAGAGGTCGTATGCACGCAACCTTACCCTTGTGTTAACAGCACGAAGAGGCTGTTTCTGAATGACCTAAGATGAAAATTAGAAGACTGTGCTATTTGTTTATGTTTGATGGTGGGAAAATTGAAGTGTAGATTTGATGTGGAAGGATATGTGACTGGGTTTGGGAATCCCGACTGGGCGGCTACTCATTCACCGGCTAAATCCACTGCTCCTGTTGTTTTAGCTCTGCTGAGGGCTGGGGCTACTTCCATTGGTAAAACTGTCATGGATGAAATGGCTTACAGGTTAGTGAAGTGTTAGTCTTTCAGGCTTGTGTTCTAATAAAATAACTTGACCATGATTTTAATCGTAATTGGGTTCATGTATATGTTGTTTGTCTGGCCGTATATCTTTCAAACTACATATAGTGTACCCGAGTTTTTTGCAAAAAAGAATGGAAAGAATGTTACTCGTAGTCTTCGACTGTGAGTTTTATGCATGCTGCAAGTGCAGTCCTATTTTTCCACCTCACTTAAATCCCATTTCATATACCATCAGACGAATTACCTTTGAAATGGCAAAGGTCCTATGAGAAGTTTTGCAGTGATAATTTTTTTTTGAAAAATTTCAATTTGGCACTTTGGCAGTATAAATGGAGAGAACGCTCAATACGGAACTCCTAAGAACCCGTGTGCCGCTGATCGAGTTCCTGGAGGATCTTCTAGTGGGTCTGCTGTTGCAGTTGGTGCAAATCTTGTAGATTTTTCTTTAGGTTTGTTGTTTCCAATTAAAAGTACATGGAGTATCTTTTGTCCAAGTTTTGTATGAGACTACTTACATGTGAGACACTACGTATCACGTAAATGTATGTTCAACGAGTTGGTTCCATATGTGAGAGACAGTCTCATTTAAGATTGTGTGATAAAGATTGTCAGTCGTCATTGATCACGTATTGTCTTTCATCTATTTTAATTATCAGGTACTGATACTGGAGGAAGTGTACGAGTCCCAGCAGCATTCTGTAAAATTTATGGAATTCGGCCATCTCATGGAGTTGTTTCTGTTGACGGTGTTATTCCTATGGCTCAGAGTTTTGATACAGTAGGTAAAAATCAATTGTATGGTACTGCAGCAAGATGAATTTATCATTTCAGAAGATTGAACATAGATAGATAACTAAATTGTTTGAAAAGATTGCTGTACTAATTTTAAATGTGGCTGAGCAATTAAGTTGGATAGTACTCTTAACAGATTTCATGGTATGATGTCAGAAACTATAGAACAGTGACTTTTTTTTGTGTGTGTGTGTGTGTGTGTTTTGAGTTCAACTGTTTTGCTTGAATTTCCCCGGTAATGTTCTTCTCCTAGTATTCATAAGGTTTTCTTCTTAAATTTGTCACCATCTAATACCAGCTATAGGGTGGTAAACTGGCAATGCGTAGTTACGGATGTTATAAAAACATCAATCTTGTATGAGACGGTCTCACCAATCCAATCCCTTATGTATTCCACATTTATTTATAGATTGATGGGTTGCTCTTACTTTTTTACTTGTAAGATCGTCTCATATAAGTATTTGTGTAAAAACATTTGTCATTGCGGTTGTTATTGATGCGTTTTATATACCAGAATTCTGGGCATCTGTTAAACATAACATTCTGTTTCAGGATGGTTTGCAAGGGATCCAACCATTTTGAAAAGAGTAGGAAATGTTCTACTCCCGTCAGGTGATATTCCTCCATCTGTCCCTAATCCAATATTTATACCCGAAGATTGTTTCAAGCTTCTTTGCATCCCAGTTGATAGAGTACAGAAAGTTATTGTCAAGTCAATCGAGAAACTGTTGGGAGGTATGTTTCTCTTGGTTGTTTCTGAATATGGGCTTTTTTGGTGCAAGAAATTCATAGTAATTGACTGTTTAGTGCTTACATTTCTGTCATATTTTTAAGCGACTCTTCGGAAACTTCCAGTGTATTAAATGGTTACTCCGTATTAAGTTAACTTTGGTAACATTACTTCAGGCCAGGTAGTAAAGTTTATGACGCTCGGGGACTATGTAGAGAAAAATGTGCCAAGTCTAAAGCACTTCATGAGCCAAGGAAGCAATAGCGAAGAGTACAAGATACAATCTTTGGCAGCGCTTTCAAGTGCTATGCGAATTCTACAAAGGTGCAGGATATCAGCATAGCTCATTTGTCATCAAACATTCTATACATTTTGGTCTATGAATCATGCCTTTGGCTGACTGTAGGTATGAGTTCAAGAACAACCATGGTGAATGGATCTCTTCTATTAAACCTAATTTAGGGCCGGGAATAAAAGAAAGAGTGTGGGAAGCAGTTAGCTCTATTGATGATGACATAGACATATGCCTTGCTGTCAAGACGGAATTGCGGTCTGCACTAACTTCTCTTGTAGGGGTAAGTTCTATAACCCATTTCTATGTAGTCATTTATTATACACATCTTATTTTTACCCCAAATAACCAGAATCGAAGACATAGCTAGGTTACCTCAACAGTCCACTTTGGCTATTCATCAACAAAACCTTTTTTTTAGACGAATTGTCTCGTCACAGCTTCTAAGAATCAGCCACTCACCGGTCAAGTTGAGCCCTACCCACCTACACGAGATGTCAAACTCGACTATTTTATTAAAATAAGTCTCAGTTTTTGTTTTAAAATGAAGTGTCCTAGTGTCATACCTATGCTGAATGTCGAAATGTAGACCTGACAATCTGGTTATTTGAGACAGGTTTGGTGGGGTATGGGTCAGGTATGGGTCAGGTATGGGTCAATTTGTTTAAGCAAGTTTGAGTGATTTCGGGTTGTTACGGACCCGTTATTACAGCTCATGATTTTTAAGGTTTCTGTTTCAAACTAGCCATTTTTGTCAGTTTAGGTTCATGTACTTTCAGCTCAGAACTATTCAGGTCCTGGTCTACTTTGGATTGTATTTATTGCCATTGATCAGTTTATCTTGGTCGGATCGGTTTACTAGGTCTATCGTCTACGGTACACGAGCAAATATGAAGAGTCCGAGTAACATTACTTGAACTGGCAACCCTTGACAATTTGGCAATGTGTGACAAATTGTTGAACTTGTTAGCTTCCCATATCCTGATTTTCAAACATCTTAAATACAGGATTCCGGTATCCTTGTGATTCCGACAGTTCCTGGGCCACCACCAAAACTGCTGACTGAGCCAACTTCCTTGGAAACATTCAGAGCTAGAGCTTTTAGCTTACTCTCTATTGCTGGAGTATCTGGATTTTGCCAGGTTAATCCTTACTTCTGTCACAACATCGATGATATTTCACGCCTAAATCATAACGTTAATCTTCTTCAACTCACTCTCATCTTTCAGGTTAGTATACCACTGGGAACGTACGAAGATCTTCCTGTGGCAGTCTCGTTATTGGCTAAGCATGGATCTGATATGTTCCTCCTCAATCTTGCCGAGATTCTTGGCTCCACTCTCGAGGAATATATTGAGGTCGCTGAACTATCGTGACAGACTGAGTTCTTCTTTTAAGTGAAAATGTCGAGTAAAGTTTCCGAATGTCTTCATAGTAAATCCGAATGCTGTTGTGACTGACAACCATTCTGAGATCCGATCATTTACCGTCCTTAACTCAAATATTTGACGTTATTGCTTGCCAATATTATCATTCTATACTCCGAAGACAGCGTTGTCGATAAAATTATTCATTCCTCTTGTAATTTCTTTGGTAATTTGAAGCATTCAAATGAATCCATAAGAAATCACATGGAGTATATAGTCATATGTAAGATATTACGTGTTCCAAATCTATTTTAACAATTAAACATATTAGACTTTTCTCTTTCTTTACCGCAATCATATTTACCTACCAATATGAAAGGCCAATCACTCATTTGATTCCTAAAAAAATGAATATGACTACAATTGACCGAGACAAAGGGAGTAATTCTTTGTTATGAGATAACCCGATCTGTATCCGATCTGACACGCAAACTGAGGACCAGAACCTAACCCGAACCCGAATTAACCCGGCCTTGGTGTTTATTGTTGCACGCTGACCATAACCATAAATAACTTAATAATAGTTGATCCATAAACCCGACCTAACCTAATCTGTCCTGCACCCAACCAGGTTGACCCGTTTGCCACATATATATAATCACTAACCCACGAGAAGCACAGGGCCAGTAGCATAGACAGTAAAGCAACCCTCGTGGGTCTTGCACTCTTGCACTCAGTATAAAGCATAAATAATAAAGTCATAATAACAGACTATAAAGGTGGCACAACCAATTTTCAAATATAAAAATTGTGACACACATTACATCTACCTAACTCTTGCCTTTTTTTTTGGGCATATACCATTATACCATCCGTTTTAGTTCGGATTAACGTCGGGACGACAATTTACTGTCTTCCCGACAGTCAATCGATAACGGTACAGTGAAAATGGTGATGGAAGTAGTGGCGAGAGCTCCCGGTAAAATCATATTATCCGGCGAACACGCCGTCGTTCATGGCACCACCGCCGTCGCCTCCTCTATCAACCTTGCCACTTCCGTCTCTCTTCGTTTCTCCGATGGTTTAATCTTTTTTCTTGATTTGCGTTTTATTGTTAAGTTGTTTGCCTTTTGAGATTCTGATTTGATCTGATTATATTTTTTTATTGGTATTGTGATCGTATTCCGGTTTTGTTTGCTAGTTGTTGGTGGAGAATTGATTGTGTTTTGTTTTTAATATTGCTAATTGGTGGAGAAACTAGTGTAGTTCTCGGGCTTATGCACGGTTTTGTTAGAAGACGATGTTATAGATTATAACAATTAAGTTACTCTTATAATTTTGACTTTAATGATAATAAAATCTATTATTATAAGAATTATGTATGATCCTTTATTAGTAAATAGACCCTTAAGGAAATAAATTTATTTATATATTGTATCTAAATAAAAAGAGGACGAGAGTGAGATTAGTTATTGTGACTAGGACCACTCATTAGAAGGTGAATATATAGGCGAGAAACTTGAGCAGGAAAATTTAGAGCTGTGTTTTTCTTTTAGTAAAGAGGGGCTTATGTTGAACAAGGTTTTGTTGTGTTTATAGTTAGATTGAAGTTGAAATTTGATGGAGATTGTGGACAAAAATTGTGAATTGAATGTCTGTTCAATTGCCAAACCGTTTGACGGAAAGGGGGGGAGGGATTTGGACGGAGACAATTTCACTTGTTTGGGCAGAAAAATTGGAGGTGGAGAGTTTTGGAGGGGAGGGAAAACGTCTCCCTGCATGTTACTTCTCGAAGGCAACTTATTCCCCCTCTAACAAACGATAGATTTGGAGGGAAAATTTCTTTGCTCCATTCCTCTTTCCTCTCCCTTACCTTCATTTCTCTTCCCTCTTTCCCAATCCTCTCCCGTTTTTTGTATCCAAACAAAGGGTAAAAGTGTCAAGACTTGGGGTCATTTGGTTTTGGCATTGAATTTCTCTAAATTATTGTCGTGTTGCTGGTGTACAAAATACATATTTAAGAGTAGGGGAGTTTTATGGCTTGTTTGGATAGAAGAATTTGGAGGGAAAAGAGGTGAGACAAAATTTGTTGTTTGGTTAGCAAATGACATATGAGGGAAATGAACGAAAAGATATAGCTTTCACATCTTTTCAATTAGATGTTAAACGTTCAGTTTGATGCTAAAATCTGTTGTTCCGTTTCTATTGAACATACTGATGTGAATCCTGATGCGATTCTTTTTTTCCATGCAGATGGTGATGAAATACTCAAGCTTGAACTTAAAGATATGGGCTTAGAATTCTCGTGGCCTATAGGGCGAATTAAGGAAACGTTACCAGGTTTTGACAGTCCTGACCCTTCAACACCCAAATCTTGTTCAGTCGAGTCTCATCGGTCCATATCATGTCTCATTGAAGACCAAGCTATTCCTGAGGCAAAGGTGGCTCTGAGTTCTGGAGTATCTGCCTTTCTGTGGCTATATACCTGCATTCACGGGTATGTCATTGTTATACAGACTCTTAATTAGCTAAAGACAAAATTAGTCTATATACAGTGGTTCTGATGATTACTTGCCTAGTTTGAGTGATTGGTTTGTTCTTATTTGGTGCCTGTAGCTGAACTAAGTAGCAAATTATTGATCTTTGTCATCACATGTTGTTCTTGGCTTGGGGTATTTGGTTAATCAGGTACAAACCCGCTACCGTCACTATAACATCAGAGCTTCCATTAGGTTCAGGCTTGGGTTCGTCTGCTGCTTTCTGCGTAGCGCTTTCAGGAGCCGTACATGCATTATCATCAGGTTCTGGCCTTGACTACAGTCAGCAAGGCTGGTTGATGTTCGGGGAAAATGAGCTTGAGCTGGTAAACAAATGGGCTTTTGAAGGAGAGAAGCTAATTCATGGCAAGCCATCTGGTATAGACAACACAGTAAGCACCTATGGTATGTCGTACTCATTTTGGAATTCAAACTTCTTCTTGTATAATGCTATGTTGAAAAATAGTTGATGTTTCTCAGTTTTACGTTAGGGATAGGGTTACCATGTAGGACTTTATTCTTGGAGCTGAGACTCACCAAAAGCATTTCCTAGATTGAAACTTGGAAGTACCTTCAATGATATTCTCTCTTTTATGAACTTCTTTTCGAAAGGAGGAAAGTTTCATTGAACTGAAAATCTATAGCATAACCATTGAGAGTCCTTCAGGTTTCATCACTTGCCATATTTCATTGATTTCTTATGTGTTAAAAAATCAAGTCGCTGTGTTTTATGCTATGTTATTCCGACTCTTCAGATTACCTCATGTACATGTTCCGACACACGATATCTAGACCCGAGTTCACCATGTAGACGCTTGGTTTTAAACCCAAACTTGGAAAATTTCATAAAATGGCTGGGTTTGACACTTGAACATGCAGCCGGGATACTTCGGCTGAGCCTGAGTAGCATATTTATTGTGGGCTTATTGATGCCAACTATTGCCAAGTGCTTGCAATGTGGGGCAACCACTTCTAGCCTCACATTTTGTGATGTGTAGTACTCACCACCTAATGATATATTATGCCAACAGGAAATATGATAAAGTTCAGGTCAGGTGAGCTCACACGGCTCAAGTCAAACCTGCCATTGAAGATGCTAATTACAAATACTAAGGTTGGGAGGAACACAAAGGCACTAGTTGCTGGTGTGTCGGAAAGAACTCTGCGGCACCCTGAGGCAATGGCCTCCGTATTCAGCGCTGTTGACTCTATTAGCAAAGAGTTGTCCGCAATCATCCAAATGCCAGCAACTGATGATGTTTCTATCACTGAAAAGGAAGAAAAGGTGGAAGAGCTGATGGAAATGAACCAAGGGTTGCTTCAGTGCATGGGTGTTAGCCATGCTTCAATAGAAACTGTCCTTCGGACAACTTTGAAATATAAGTTATCCTCTAAGCTCACAGGAGCTGGTGGTGGAGGTTGTGTTCTGACATTGTTGCCAACACGTATCCTTTTAGATGGTTGAAGTTTTCTATACTCAGATGTGTGATTTGCTCTTTTGCTTTACGTACACATCCCAATAGGTTAATACTATCAATCGTTTAACAAGTGTAATAATTGCTAGTTAGGTAGCCTTGAGCCCTTGACAGTAAAAGAAGACTTGAGGTAGAAAATGTGGGCCTGTGTGCCTATTATGCCAATTTAAAACCCATCCTCGTAATCGTCATGATCATGGTTGCTTCGTTCAAGCCATCTAGGATTCTGTTTGTGTATACTCGAACCAAATTGTCTTTACTTGAATGGAGTTGATGTGAGCTAGATTGCCATAGTTCTTTATATCTAAAGCTCTGAACCCAATAGATGAACCTGAACATGTTCCCCTAACCCTGAACATGTAACACGGCTCTTGATGGTGTTGAGATTCAGGACAGGGTTAGGGATACCTAACTATGTAAGATTAGTTATGCCAGCATTGTATGTTTTATCCATTTATGTTTACAGTGTCGCTATTGTCTATTTCCTTGACCATGTAATTCAGTTCTGTCAAATGTTCTGGTCGATAAAGTAGTCGCTGAATTAGAGTCCTGCGGCTTCCAGTGCTTCATCGCAGAAATTGGTGGAAACGGTTTGGAAGTACGTTTTGGCGGATCCACTTGATCTTCATTAGTCAATCCCCAGGTGCCACTGTGAGTGCTGATTTTGTTATTATTGAACTTTCTTCATTGTAATAGTGTAGTTTGTTCATTCATCTGTAGCAATTATAATTCAACTCGTCGGTGTATCTGTAAATTAATTCTTTGTTTTTGTAGGCGTTGACCATTTTTGCGACACTGAGTTTTAACTTCTCTTACAGTGTTTTAATAGACTTAATACCCCCAAGTACTTTGGTTATCTGACGATCTAATCATGTCTTCGAATTCATCCATGCTAGAACTGTTAAGGCTTGAAAAAACATACTACTTTAGGTTAACAGGAGCCCTTTATATGAGTCTGAGGAAAACACAAGCTTTTATTACATTAAAACACATACATTGTTAACAAACTAGTTCTCATCTATTAACATTCGCGGTCATACATATTGTCTTAGGCTATTCATGTTGCTTCTGACACCCAGATGACAAACCAACTGAAAGATACTAAGCTCCAACCATTGAAAGCTTTATCCATTCACAATCGTTCCACCTGTGAAAGAGCATAACACATCAGCTCTGTTGAGATTTAAAATAAGAACAGCTGAAAACCCCCAATTTAGAAGGAAAAAGGGTGAGACTTACCATTGGGATGGATGACCTGCCCTGTAATGTAAGACGAGTCCGCATTGCATGCAAGGAACACATAAGAGGGTGCAACCTCAGTGGGTTGCCCTGCCCTCTTCATAGGCACCTCTGACCCAAAGGACTCGACCTCGCTCTCCTTGAATGAGGCAGGTATCAGAGGCGTCCAAATAGGACCTGGAGCCACCCCATTGACCCGGATACCCTTTTCTACGAGCTGCAGGGCTAGACCTCTTGTGAAAGACACGATTGCGCCTTTGGTAGCTGTGTAGTCTAATAACTTAGGATTACCTTTGTAGGCAACTACTGATGTAGTGTTGATGATGCTGCTTCCTTCCCTCATATGCTTAAGTGCATGCCTGTACGCATGAATATAGATGTACATGACAATTTCCATTCTAGGCGGAAACCGTGAATATATGATACATGCTAGTAAAGTACAGAAAGGCTCTCTATTCTTTAGTTCGGGATTAGCTTAATTAGTTGAGTTTAAGCAGTCTTATTGTGAAATAGCGTCATTCAAAAGACTCTTCATTTTCACTATGGGTCATTCGAGAAGAGCTTTGTGTGTTGCTGTTTGAATAGTAAAAGTACAGATGACGGAGTGCGCACCTTGTGACAAAGAAATGTGAGAAAATGTTGGTCCTGAACACCCTCTCAAGCCTTTTCTCGTCAATATCCTCCACGGTGTTGCATTCATACTGTTCTGCAGCATTATTAATCAGGATATCTATGCGCCCAAATGCATTAACCACCTCATCGACCACTTGCCTACAATTCTCATCATACCCCAAGTCAGTTGGGATGGCAATGGGGTCCATAGCCCCTGATACCGAGGCACTCTTGATGAGTTGAAGGGTGTCGTGGGCATCTTTATCCTCGTGACCCTTCACATACGTAAAAGCTATAGTCGCACCCTCCTGAGCAAAGCAATGACAGACTGCTCTTCCTATCCCAGAGTCTCCCCCTGTCACAAGTGCTACTTTACCCTGCCACATTCAAACAAGACAAATTCTCAATTAAAACGGGTATATCAGTCTAGAATGCGTAGGAACGATGATAACCCCAACAAAATAACCAAAAACGTAAAAATTCTTAGTTTCCGTGATCTTCCTTTTTTTTCGGAACCATTTCGTAACTATCACATAATAGCATAAACATTTATAGGAGACAATGCTAGATGAAGAGTCTATATGAAATGTATGAGGCATGTATACCTGCAGCTTGTTAGCGGGTTTGTATTCATAGCCGGCATGCTGCGGTTGCGGATCCATCTCATGCTGCCTCCCAGGCTGAGTCCCCTGTCTTTGTGCCGGAAAGTTGCGTCCATTTGTTGCCATTCTCACTTGACTATTAGATGTAAACTGAGCTTCTTAGTTGAAGCGCTCTACTTATATATATATACATGATGCAACACTGTAGGCTAAGGTTATACTTGTCGAATGCTGGAAGTATAGGTGTCCTGCAGATGAATGCAACAAGACACGTCTGTTAAGAGTTAAGGACACTGGATTATGGAGGAGTGACACTTGTGTACCCTTAATTCTTTGGGCCTCCTTCTGAACTGACGACTTCTTTCTCATCCCTTCACCGCTTAGTGTACTGTCACTTTACTGTACACTATGCTGGCTAATACACCTACTTTATTTGTTTTTAGTCTTTGGTTTTAGACTGCGATAGAATAAAACAAAGTGGCTCACTAAAATAGTTACGCTTCTTTTGTATTGTGAAGTAGTAGGAGTCTTTTAATATAGTTTCCACCTCAATTTCATCTTGAGTCATTTGTAACAGCCTTTTTGTGGTACGAACATAAAGGTAGGACTACATATATTTGAACCCCTGTTCCACAATTGGTGGGGCTGTTAAGAAACTGAGGTAACGTTTATCCAATAATTTGCGGGAGACATTAAGAAACCGAGGTAATGTATTTTTGGTGTGATTTGGCTGGATGGAGGGTGCATTAGCAGCCACTTGGTTCAGACTCCGATGGTTCATAAGTAGACCTGCAAATGGGTCATTCGGGTGATGGGTTTGGGTAGATCAGATCATTATGCATATAAATCAACTTAAATCAATGTTTGGGCCGGTCCCGTAGGTATTAAGGTTTTTGTTACAAATTATGGTAATTATCTCGGATTGGGTATTTTCGGAGGCTTTTGCTACAAGTTATGGTAATTTTCCCTCCATTCGAAACCAAAAATACCATTTTATTGTTTGACACTTCATTTGAAGGGAATTTTCAAAAAAAAATTGTGCAATATATAAGAGAAAACATGATCATGTGGGTTATTGTTTGATTCGCCTTTATAAGTCCTTGAGTATCATTTTTTTTCTCTGTGTGTGTAAAATTCAAGATATTTACGTTACAATTTGTGCATTAACAAACTGCAAAAGAGAAATAAAGTGTTTGGTATTGAATGGAAGGTGTAACACCCGGAAACGTACCCTATTTTTCTAGTAGATATATTTTACGGAATCTTTTCAGCAAATTTAAGTTTTAATTTAGAATTTAATGTTTCGAGTCGAATTTAGAATTTCCGAGTTCGTATTTGGAATTTCCGCGAGATTCCATGAGAATCCCGTCTTAAGGCGAGTTTGACTTTTTGTTGACTTTTCCTTATACATACTCATACTCCCTTAACCTATTTTCTCATCAAACACAAACACATTCCTTCCTCCTTAAGAAATCCCCAAACCCTTGCCTCCATAGCTTTTTCGATCTTTGAATCATCCTAGCTCATTCGTTACTTGCTAGAATTCACGTAAGTTCGTCTCATTCTTCTCCCCTTACCTTCCTCTATCCGTATTGATATTAAAATCATCGTCTTTCTCGCTTTTCAATCTTTCCGTCTTTCTCAAGATGAATTTTATTCATCTTTTATGATCTATTTGTAGGTGGTGACCTCCAAGATCCCGACAAAGACTATTTCCTAATTGAAGAGGAGCTTGACGATTAGTAAAGACGCTTAAAGGTAACGGTGAAGGGTTACTCGATATCATTTACGTGTTTTATGTGATTTCTAGGATAGAAACCGTGTTTAGATTATGGTTAGTAAACTTATGACTTGTATTATTGTTGATGGATGTAGTTTATTGAGTATTCACATGAGAATTGATGAATTAGAATGATAGTCGATAATTATCAAAAGTCGATTCTTGGTGAAACAAGGCATTTTCGTGCACTAGGGACCTCAGCCGGTCGACCGGCAGCCGGTCAGACCACCGACTGGGGCACCTGCTGTATATTTTGGCATTTTTACGTGATTTTGAAATGTGAAGTTGGGCTCAGCCGGTCGACTGGCAGCCGGTCGACTGGCAGCCGGTCAGACCACCGGCTGAGACACCCCCTTTCTTCCTTTGTTTTTCAAATGACCCTTTGGTCCCAGTCGGTTGACCGGCAGCCGGTCAGCCTGACCGGCTGGGACACACTGACAATTCAAGTTGATTTTCTTATGAGACATTGGCCTGAGCCGGTGGACCGTCAGCCTGACCGGCTGGCACCTGCTGAATGTTGTTTGTATATTTTGTTTACGGTTTTCATTTATAATATTTCCGATGGTTCATTTAACGTATAATTTTACGTAGTGTCTTATAATATTCATGTTTTGGATATATGATATTTCATTCGCTTGTATCACATGTTTTGTGACGGTTTTTGCTATGTCCCACTTTGAGTCGGTTTTTACAAATGATACGGTTTGAGCACTATTTTGTCTTGTGCTTTGTTACTCTTTCATTTCCTTTGCTACATTCCCGTTCGTAAGGCTGGAATGTCGCGAACGAAGAGGTATCCTACTGCTTAA
>JAIUZE010028061.1:0-15325 GCA_022085475.1 Heliosperma pusillum
AAGTCCACAGGGATAAGACGTTTCCCTGAACCGTATACGATACGACGTTTCGTATACTCATGACCTAGACAAATAAGTTCACGGGATAAGACGTTTCCCGGAACCATGTACGATAAGACGTTTCGTACACACAAGACTCTAATCCTCTCGGTAGGACGACGATACTAATACGGTCCTAGTCTAAACCTGGCCAGACTCTCGGAATAAGACATGTTCCGATTCGACATGTGGTAAGACGTTCCACATCCAAGACTCGGTCAATCATAGACGCCAAGTACCCCAAATTCGGTCAACCTTCACGAAAGAGGCGGAAAGAGATCTATAGTCAAAAGTCAAGCTAGTACGCTACATGCAATAACACCACCTCGCAAGTATAAAACATTTGACGGGCTGGGGATCGATCAACGCATTGCGTTCACCTCCTAACAACGTCGTCATATCCCCACTAAACATGCATACAAGCATCAAGGATACACCCCATCGCTCCGACATTCCAGTCTAACGAGTATAAGGTGTAGCCGGGAAATGAGAGTTCAAAGCAAATGATCATTAGTGCTCAATTCATAACATATGTAAAACCGACTCGAAAGAGGGATATATCGAAAACCATCACGAAACATGTGATACAAGCGAATAGAATATCATATATCCAAAACATGAATATTATAAGTCGTTACGTAAAATTATACGATAAACGGATCATGCGAACTATTATAAATTACGAGTTTTAGAAATTAGATGAAAAGAACACAGCCGTGTTCCAGGCCGGTCAGGAGGGAGGCGGCCGGTGGACCGGCTCAGAACACAGGGCAAAAACCAAAAATCATAGAAAACAGAGAAAAGAGGTCTGGGCCGGTCAGTGGACCGGCGGCCGGTCGACCGGCACAGAGCACCCTATACAAAAATTCCCAAAATTTCAATGATGTTACTGATGTGTTCCCAGCCGGGTTGCAGACCGGCGGCCGGTCGACCGGCCAGGAACCCCAGTTCATCCGTGAGCTTCCTTTGCATATTCAATCCATTTCAATTCTCAAAAATCAATTCCAATAATCATCAACAATCAATATACATCATTAACAATCATCATATAACAACATTCATTAATCATAGCATGATTTCTAAGCTTCTAATCGTATTCTAAATACGATTCCTAGCATATAAAGCATGTAAAACACGTAAATGATACCGAGTAACCCTTCACCGTTACCTTTATGCGCCTCTACTAGTCGTCAAGCTCCTCTTCTATAAGGAAATAGTCTTTGTCGGGATCTTGGAGGTCACCACCTACAATTAGATCGCAAAAAGATGAATAAAGTTCATCTTGAGAAAGACGGGAAATTTGAAAAGCGAGAAAGACGATGATTTTAATATCAATACGGATAGAGGAAAGTACGGGAAGAATAATAAGACGAACTTACGGAAATTCTATCAAGTAACGAAGAAGTTACGACGAATCAAAGATCGATATTCAAAGAGGGAAAGTTTCTTAAGTAAGAAGAAAGGGTTTTGGTGTTTGATTTTGTGTTGAATGAAAAATTAGGTTAAGGGAGGGAGTAGAGTGAGTTGTGTAGGAAAAAGTCAAAGACGGTTTCAAAGTCAAGAAAGTCAAACCCGACTCAAAAGTCAAGAAAAGTCAAACTCGCCTTAAGACGGAATTTTCATGGAATCTCGCAGAAATTCCAAATACGAACTCGGAAATTCTAAATTCGACTCGAAACTTAAAATTATAAATTAAAACTTAAAATTACTGAAACGATTTCGTAAAATATTTCTACTAGAAAAATAGGGTACATTTCCGGGTGTTACAGTTTAGATTAAAATGAAGAGATTGGAGCGTACATGGATGTACGAAAAAAGACTTGATAAGAAAAGACGTCCTACCGCTAGATTTATAAAGGGGGTTGCCGAGTTTATTGAATTTGCTAAACAACAAGACGAGTATGATTTAGTAGTAAAGAAACTTAGGTGTCCTTGTATTAAATGCAAAAACATGAAATATCTACATGACATTGAGGTTCAAGAACATCTTTATACAAACGGGTTTTGTCCAAACTACTACAATTGGATTTCTCATGGAGAATCTTATTTTTCACTTCCCGAACAATCTCAAATCCCACAAAATGAGAACCCATATAGAGATATGGTAGTTGATGCATTTGAGTCTAATATTTTCAATAATGATCATATACCAATGAATGAAGAAGAACCACACCCACAAGCAAAAGCCTTTTTTGATATGTTAAAGACGAGTGAAAAACCATTATATGAAGGGAGCAAAATGTCATTGTTAGAAGCCGCCTCTAGAATAATAACTTTGAAATGTGAGTACAATTTGTCATTTACTTGTGTTGATGGCATTGCTTCTTTGATTGAGTATGTTATCCCCGGTAATAATGTCATGACCCGATCATTCTACAATACCAAAAAAATAGTGAAAGGTCAACAACTTCCGCATTACAAGATTGATGCATGTCCCGATGGATGTATGCTCTTTTGGAAGTATGATGATTTGCTTGACAAGTGTAGTAAATGTGAAAAGGCTAGATATAAGACAATTGAAGTATTGTCTTGAAGGGTAAAAAAGGAAAGAATGAAAAAAAAAAGGTGAAAAGAGTAGCAAACCAATACCCGCAAATCCCGTAATTTACTTTCCTCTAGCTCCTAGACTTCAAAGAATGTTTGCTACCAAAAACATTGCGAGTAAATGAGATGGCAAAAGGAAAATCCTCGTACTCCGGGAAAGATGTGTCATCCGAGTGATGGAGAGGAATGGAAGCGGTTTGATATGCTTTACCCCGACTTTGCTGATGAACCCCGTAATGTGCGACTTGGCCTTTGTACGGATGATTTTGCTCCATATGTGTTGATGACATGATTCGTCTTGAGGAGCAAATACCAGAGAAATTGTGTAAGTTCGAGATGATATTTCCTCCATCATTTTTTAATTCCATGGAGCATGTACCGATACATTTGCCTTACGAAGCCAAAGTTGGAGGCCCCGTCCAATATAGGTGGATGTATCCATTTGAAAGGTAAGATCGCTAAGTAGTAATTAAATTATAATTATTATCGTACTATATATAATTGATTTAATATTTATATACTAGTATTAACAACTATTAATCCCATCAATTATTGAATAGGTTTCTTAATCACGTGAAGAAGAAAATTGGTAACAAAGCTCGGGTTGAAGGTTCTATATGCAATGCGTATTTAACGGAAGAGATTGTAAATTTTTGCTCTCTTTACTTTGAAAAACATATAGAAACCAAAGCAAAAAAATTGAGTGTTGATAAAGCGGATGAACTTGAGACAAGTTTACCCGAGTTTTTCCAAATGCATGATGATGAGGGTTGTTCATCAATTGAGGGAACAAGATATTTGGCTGACAAAGAATATGATCGTGCTCACCTTTACGTTCTTTCTAATTGTGAGACTTTGGAATCATATGAAACGGAGTTTGTAAATGATTTCATTAAAGCACATCATAATCTGAATAGAGATGATGTTTGGAGTAACCATGAGGATCAATTTGCAGCATGGTTTCGGAACCATGTAATTGAGTTAAATATCCAATATGATTTGATAAGGACTTTGGCCTTTGGTCCTTCACAAATGGTTAAAACGTGGAATCGTTACTCGGTCAACGGATTTAATTTTCATAGATTCAACTACGGTAAGGATGAGGCTAGGTGCAATTATGGTGTTACTATTTCTTCTCTTGATGACAACGAATACTATGGTATAGTTGAGGATATCTTTGAGTTGAGTTATAATGCGCGTGAACGTTCTTATAATACAGTCTTATTTAAGTGTGAATGGAAGGATAACTCTGTGGCCGGTATGAAAGTTCATGAACGTTATAAACTCGTCGAAGTGAATCATACCCGGACATACTCAAAGTATGATCCATTTATACTCGCACATCTAGCCAATCAAGTATCTTTCGCTTCTTATCCAAGCACGAAGAATGATCGAAATCAAAAGCAGTGGTGTGCAACCTTTCAAGAAGGGGAATGTCTACGAGATTGGGTCGGCTAAGGACGTATTTTACGAAACTCCAAGGGGAAGAATGTCTTTCAGCTCAAAACAAACCTACGAGCCGGGAGTCGTGGGAAAACTCCAAGCCCAACTTAACGAAAAAAGAAGAAAAAACGCGGAAAGGGATGAGGAATTAAGGATAATGAAAGAAAAATTTAAGGCTTGGGAAAGCAGGTTCGACAACTGCAACCAAGGTCCGCCTCCCTTTCGGCGAGATTATGATGAAGGCAATGGAGGTGGTGGTATGCAAGCTGAAGCAAATATGACCCTTGGCTTTTGATATTAGTTTAGAAACTTGTGACTTGTGCTTGTTTAAACTTGGTTTGTTAACCTTTAAGAAGATTTGTAAACTTGAGACAATTTTCTTGATATATATGAGGATGTTGGTTTCTCATCGTGTTGTTGTAAATGTGTGAAATTATGGTTGTTTTCTATTATACTTGCAGGTATGGTATGGTAACGAAATGGCAGGATGAAAACAGAATTTTTTTTGCAATATCACAGGTGTTTTGGCGACTGAAATGTTCATTTGGCGACTACTTTCATTCGCCAAACCCCCTGTATTTTTACAAATTAGAAGGCCTTTTGGCGACTGATTAGCGACTGAAATCAGTCGCTAATTTGGCGACTGAAGGCTGTAGTGGTCGCCAAATTGGCGACTGAAATCAGTCGCTAATTTGGCGACTACATCACCTTTCAATCGCCAATTTTGGCGACTGATTTCAGCCGCCACTTCGCCAATTAGTCGCCCGAATTTTTTTTGGCGACTAATGACTGCGACTGGGTCGTGGCGACTGATTTCAGTGATCAAATTCATTTTAGCGACTGAAATTAGTCGCCAATATCAGTCGCATGAATGTTGTTTTCTTGTAGTGATGCTTTATCTAAATCTATTACACTTGATATATGTTTTTTCCTCAAAAAATGGGAGGTCGTCTTTGTGTTTTCAACATTTTACCTCCTATTTCTCTATATAAATAGTTCAACCATTCACTTTTAAACCAGTAAGTGGATTGTACCTCTAATGTACTACCACATATAATGTAGTTTTTGAGCTTTACAATAAAGTTTTTGAGTATAATATTAAAAATTATGAGTTATATTATAAAGTTTTTGAGTTTATTAATTTGAACATTAAGCCCAAAAAAATTACAATAAAACTCAAAAAACATCATATATAAGATATAAAATGTAATTTATAAACTTTAAAAAGCTCAAAAAAAATACACAAAAACTCAAAATCATACTACTCTGAGGTAGTACCTCCGATGTATAATCTTTTTTCTCCGTTTAAACTAACACTTTTCATTGCAAAATCTGAGAAAGAAAAGAATCCTTATTGTAAACCTTTCAAACCTTTCATGTGTTCAACATTTTTAACTTTAAATTTTTTATTTCCAATTCAAAGAGTCTCAAAGTAATCAGAATACGGCTGCTACACTGTTACTTGCTTGAGTATCTCTCTTCTCTTAGTTAGATATTAATTGTGTCTCTTTAGTTCTTAAGTGAACAAGTTTGAGGCGGTTGATCGTGTAACTATTGAGAGTTAGATTAAGCTTGAGAAACAGAGTAGTTTCTCGGATAGCAGAACCAGAGTAGGTTGTGGGGATCTCACTGTAAAAGGTTGAATGTAATTAGAGTTAATCGCTTTAAATTATTAATGAGAAAAATATTGGACGTAGGCCTATAGAGTGTAGGACGAACCAATTCAAAATCCTTGTGTTAACTTGTTTACTCCGTTATTTGTCGTTGCAAAAATCATTTCATAATCGTTCATTGTTTTATCATAGCAACAACCGATCATACTGTCAGTTTGAACTATTGCTTATAACATTCAGTAAAGTCAAAAAGTCACGGTCTCTCTTACTGTTACTTTAGTCAGTTGAACAACACGCCTTTTAACCTTCATTTAAAAGGGGTGTTTATTTGTTACTTGCAAAATCATTTCACTTGACTAGCTTAAATCAATTAAGTTTAGTTAAATTTTTAAATAGTACCTAATTCACCTCATCCCTCTCTTGGAATAAAAAGGTATGAGGTACTATATCCGATGTATAATCTTTTTTCCCCTTAGGTAATTGGAATCTAAACTCTTCAAAATTCATATGAACTTGAAAATCATGTAAATTGTATAAATGTTGTTTGGTTGAATGTGATTTACCTAAGGGGTCTACATCATGTAGGAATTGGAGTTTCATAGGAAGCTCTACTTCCCATGAATAGAGCAACCAAACAAAACTTTATTTTACCTACTTCCCATAATTTCCAATTCCCACGAATTTAAAAGGCAATCAAACCCCTTAGTTCACCACCACCGCCGCCGCCGCCACCACCACCACTATTATTATTATTATTATTATTATTATTATATTTTTTTTTTTTTTTTATTATAAGATGCGCGCAGCTTTCATTAAAATAAAATGTAAAGTTTACAAGAAGTTGGTGGGGAGCCGAGAGACAATCTGGGCCCCCACCCCAGATTATTATTATTATTATTATTATTATTATTATTATTATGTCCTTAGGTAGTCTAATAGTTAGAGGAGAAGTTATGGATATTATTAGGCATCCTTCAATTAGTCATTGGATCAATAATTATTATTTCGATAAGTTGTAATTTGGGGAAAAAAGTACAAAAACCCTATTTTCTTTCTAATTTGCATACTATGAGTAACTAATCCTCCGTTCTCTATTCAAAGTATTTTCAAACTACTTTTTAATTAATTGTGAGATTACTTGAGTATTATTTATTCTCCGTTCCAATTATCTGAATGTTGAATGTTAAATTAATTTGGCCAATTGATATTCCATCTTTCAATCTATTGCAATTCTATAATGAATTCGTAATTGTTCATTTCATTGGATAAAGTTTCAACCTTTAATCCAATTATTTGTACGTGTTTCATCGTAGTTGGGTAAAAGGAGAATAAACATATACTTTGAACCAATAATCGCGTGTGTTAAAATGTCATTATTTCCTTTGATTTTCCTATTCCTTCAGGCTGTTACTGAAGTAAATATGGACGCTTGGGTTGGATTATTATTCATTAATTAGGTTGTTGAGTCTCGTACTTCGAACTGAGTAAATATTATCTAAGGAACATTTAAACTATTGTTTTAGAACAGGGTACTCGGATAAGTTAGGAATAGTGGTTGATGATTAATTGTTAACTAGTTAGTGGGTAACTCTTGAATCAGAACTTTTAGTCATCTGAATACATTTTATTTATTCATTGTTTACTTTCGTTAGTCATTAGTTAATCAATCATAAAACCCCCAATCTTTAGTTACTTACACTCTTTATTTCTTATACATAAATTGCAACACCTTATATGCGAATTCGCCATCCGACTTACCTATACTATATTGTTAAAGGGAGTAGGCCTTTTTTTTATTTATCTTTGGGAGCGTACGACTTTGGGTCACCAAATTTTGGTGCCATTGTCAAGGTATGCAATAGTTAATTTTTGTGTTTTGTAGTAAAGGGTATTTAGTTAGTTACTTAATTAGTTTAGTTTAGTTTAGTTTAGTTAATTATTATTGTTTTGTTTATGCATAATACTCGTGCTATTAACCAACCACTCGAGCTTTACGACTCAGAGATTGATTATACATTTTTCAGGTTAAGGCAAACCAAAGAGGGTCCGTTAGTTGGTTTTTAGCACCCATAATCCTATGAAGATTTACACTCCGATTTAGATACTTTGGAAATTTCTAAGACTACTGCAGCAGGAGCTGAGGGACAGGGTTGTGCCATCTACATGGGAAGCAGAGGGCAAGACATGGGAGGCCAAGTGATAGCCACTGATAGCCAGGGGGCAGTGGTGGATCTAGGGGGGCTAGCAGGGGCGGTCGCCCCCCTGGCGGATGAAAATTTTGAAATTTTAGTTAAAAATTTTGAATTTTTTTTAAATGTACCTTATAAAATTAGTGATTCACCCCCCCTAAAAATTTTCGCCCTCTTAATTTCAAATTCTGGCTCCGCCACTGCCAGGGGTTAGTCAGTGGGCAGGGCAGGGGTAGCCAGGGGGCAGCCAGCGAGCAAGGCATTGCTAGCCAAGACAAGGTCAGAGGGGAGAACAATGATAGTCAAGGCAAGGCCATTGCTAGCCAGAGACAGGCCCACCAAAACCAAAACAGAACCCTACAAACCATTTCAACATGAACCACTTGGGGAGGCCATAACTTCTAGCACACTTTGAACCACCAGTTGCCACCATGGCCAGCTAAAACCTTACCCGTCTAATTCCAAAAACGTCATAGGGAGCCAGGTCCAGTTCACACTCCAACCATCCCAAAAATCCAAACCAAAACCAGTTTGCAGGAAAAGAACAAAGCATAAAGTAACATTGCCATTTCTAGTTAGACATTGAGAGACCATCTCCTAAAGTCTTTTAATTGTCTTGCCTACTCTAAGAACAAAGCAGAATAAGGTCAAGGGAGCATTAATGAAGTTCGTCCACAAGCTCCAAGCCAGAACTCAACAAACAAAACCAGCTGAAGCACATCACTGTCAATGCCTGCATTTTTTGTCTGTTTTAGTATTTATCTATGTACTCCAGTCTGTATAATATTGCCAGTACTTTGTTTGCATCCTACTGATTAATCTTGACCCTTAGATAAGATTTTAGGGTTTGTATTGGACAACATGAGGCCTATATAAAGGACCCTTGCTCTTTTGAAGAGGACAGATTATGTTGAATGAAAAAAGACCTGAGAATTCTTCTCATTTCTAAATCTTTTCAACTTGTGCATTGCTGTAGTTCAGAGTCAGGCCTGGTAATACCCTGTGCTAGGCTGTGGGTATTGATCAAAGTCTGTGGGCAAGCTCTAACCTCCCTGTGCTCAGACTGTGGGTTATTTGTCTTGTTGTTTTGATTCAAGGTTGCTCACCTGTGCTAGGCTGTGGTGAATGAGCTTGGTCAGTCCAGTTTTTTTATCTATTTTCCTGTGTTGAGCTGTGGAATCTAGTTGACATTCATATCCCTTGTGTCTCGATTGTCTTGAGAGTCATTTTTCCTTAATTCATACAATACCCCCACTATATTACTGCAACTACAGTGACAACTCCTTAAAGGAGATCCGCACCTTAAAAGAGCTCACAACCCCTTATCTTAGTGTTCGACCATTATGCATCACTTTCCCAACACTGAATGCGGGTGCTACTATTGAACAGAAGTCGGGGTTGATACATTTATTACTGATTTCATTGGGACAAGTATTGAAGATCCGAATAAGCATTTTTCGGACTTTCCTATAGTATGTTCTAGCATTAAGACAAATGGGGTTACTGATAAAAAAACTCCAATTAAGATTCTTTCCCTTCTCATTAAAGAAGTACACTCGAGATTGAGCTATATTATTTACACACACCCCCCCCCCTCAGGAGTATCACCACTTGGGTAGATATGAAGAAGACATTCTTGAAGAATTATTTCCCTCCTTCTCGATCAGCGCATCTGAAAAGAGTCATTAGTAATGTTGAGCATCGAGACGGGGAAACTATGTAAGAGTTATTTGAGAAGTTCAAGCAGCTTTGAGGCAGCTGCTCCTACCATGGTTACACTAATCAAGATCTCATCATGTATTTTTCTGGTGGACTCAATCAAGATGACAGTCGTATGATTCATTAGGCTTGTGGAGGAAATATAGTCAACAAAAATCTGTTAGAGGCTTGTGGGATTATTGCAGAGCTAGTTGAAAGCTCTAGACAGTTTGAGATACGACCTTCACGGAGAGGAGTTAGTTTGCTAAACTACCTGAAAAGCTAGGCAATAAGTGGTAAAAAAAGACACAAAAGACATAGTAAGTATTTAATTTTTTAAATTAAAGGGGTAAAAAGAAGCTAAAAAAGGATCAAGTAGCTTATTTCTCACATGCGGTCCTAGGTAGCTTTTCATTTAAGTAGCTTATTTAGTTAATAAGCTGCTTGAAAAACATCTGAACAAAAATAACCTACTTGAAATTTTTATCAAATAAAGCTACTTTGCTTAAATAACCTACTTCAAACGCCTTTGCAAACAGAGTCGCAATGTTGAAACTCTTACTTTTATATACAAATTAAAATTAAAATTTCAATCTTAATTATTCTTGTTTCAGACGGACTTTTTCCGTCATAAATAAGATGGATAAATATATGACCATTTTACGATAAAATGTACTCTCAACGTCCCGGTCAATAGTTATCGTTTTCCATTTTTGGGTGTATCGGTCAATAGTTATCATTTCTATTTATAGTATATATTAACCCATGTGCAAGTGGTAGGGTTGAAAGAATATTATTATTAAATTACTCTATCTCACACCTCCTTAATCTTTGTGCCGAATAAAATGATAACTAATGAGTGGGACGGAGGGAGTAGATATTTTCTTATAAAATGTTATCAAAAGTTTTTTTTTTAAAAATGACGGCTTTATTTATAAAAATGTATCATTAAATTGTAACTTTTTATTAGGATATGATATTTACTCGTCTTACATTAAGACCGTCTTATGAGATACCTAGTTGGTCGATGTCTTATACTCCAATTGTTAGGGTGCAAACTCATGTCCCACATCGATAGAATAAAGGTGAAGTAAGATCTTTATAAGTATTCACAAATATAATATTATTAGGCTTTTTGGGAAGGAGCCCAAGAGTAAATCCGTGAGGGCTTAGCCCAAAGCGGACAATATCGTACTATTATAGATTGTGGGCACCGACGCATCAGAGCCAACACGAGGTATTCACGCTTTCGCGCAACAAGTGATATCAGAGCCTAAGATTCGACTTGGGCAGACTTGAAGAGTGTCATACACTATAAGGCGTGGAACTCATATAGATCAAGGGAGAGCTAATATGTTCGCGAAGGCGACATGAGTCTCACGGCGATGAGACGGGCCGTCCAAAAGAAGATTCTCAGCGACCCGACGAGGTGGGCTGAGGCTAAATGGAGGCAACAAAAGCGGTCCATGGTAAGTCTAAAGGAGGTTCAGGGGTAACGCGTTGAGGCACTGGATGCGGACCCAGTCCAGGGTATATTGGATGCAGAGGAGTTTGATTCGCATGTGTAGCACAAGTCCCATGAAGGGGCACATGACCCCTAATAGGACACATGGTGTGTCAATTAAGGGGAAGTTATCAAGACTTGATGATGCAAGGTGTGTCTAGAAGTTGGGGTTGTACGGTGTGAGGAGGCTCTCTATAAAGGTTAAGGTCCGAGTCAAGATGATGATCCTTGGTTTGAGGGGAGAATTGTTAGGGTGCAAACTCATGTCCCATATCGGTAGAATAAAAGTGAAATAAGATTTATAAGTATCAACAAATATAATAGTATGAGACCTTTTGGGAGGGAGTTCAAGAATAAATCCGTGAGAGCATGGCCCAAAGCGGACAATATCGTACTATTATAAACAGTGGACACCGACGCAACAGATGCCCAACACGAGGTATTCACGCTTCCAGACAACATCTATGATTCATTGATTCCCATGGAAGAGAGAGATTCATACTCCGTAGATTACGTCAATAATTTTAAATGGTTTAAACCCTAAAAAGAACCCAAAAAGTTTAATATACATAGTTAGATTATTCTGATACGATGACGACAACTCATATGCGATATTGAGCAGGCTGTATTATTGTAGGGATTATTATGTTCTAAAAGGCTAAGCACAGCTTTTAGTAAGCAATTGATGTAAAGTGCGTGCATTCATGTGCGTGACCACATTCACAAGTTAGGTTAATGATTATGATTAACGCGCCGTTTTGGTGATGAGAATTTAGTAGGACTTATGAGTTTTTTGAATCATAATTTATTGAGGTGGACTTCCTTGAGAGTTGAGACGGTCAGACGGCCTCTAATATAAACGATAAAATGTTAATCTGTGATATTTTTTTAATAAATAATGATCATTTAATCATATAATGATAATTAAAATAGTTACTTTTTGACGAAAAAAAAACTGATGGTAACATTTATATCTGAAACTATTTATATTTTGTCTTAAAACGAGCACACATTTTATCGTAAACTATCAGCATGACCGTGCACTCAATGTTACAAAATGGGCAGTACATGATATAATGTTTTTTAAATGAATGTAGGAAGGATTGTATCGAAACTTGGCTTATGCAAAATCAGCCTAAATGCCACTTTAATTCCGTATAATAAACGTTCATCTTTTAGATCAAGAGTAGGAAGAAATTGAAAATCACTAACGAAAGAAAAATTCTTATTTCCTCCAAAGTAGGGTCCTTTTTACACCTAAAAGAGGAGGAATAAAGCAAAAGAAAAATTCTTGTTTCCTCCTTAATTCCGTTTTATAAAAGTTGATCTTTTAGAGGGAAGAAATTGAAAATTACTAACGAAATTTGAAAGTAAGAATACTCTCTTTATAGGCAGAGAATATGTGTAACCAAGCTTTTGCTTAACATACGATTGTTTAATTTAAGATTTTAAGGGACAAAACCTAGATCAAAAACTTAATTAATCTCACTTGGTTGAGTAAGATACAAATTTGATCCGATTCTCTAGATTTCCTTTTAATTTATGAGATATGAGGATATGATATTATTGGGTATCAATATGAAATACTCAAACGTATGCATTTGATTGTTAAACCTAGCAAAGGCCTTTTGTGAGACGCCAAAATAATATTGAAATATTGCTACTGCAACCAAATGACACTTGCAAATTTGTAACATCAATCAAGTGATGATGGCTGAGAGTCCTGGGACAAGACCTAGCAAACGGGTCAATAAGATTGAGTGTAGACACTGTCAATTCGGATAGCTAATGATTTTGCAAGAATTCGAGTCATTTTTGAATCATTAGTAACTTATTTTTGAATAATAATTAGGATTGCTACAAATAACTATCACATATTTGCGTATTTTTACAAATAACCACACACCATTTATTTGCATTTTTACAAATAATCCCCAATCTTTCATGTATACTCTCTCATCACGAATTCACCACCGTATATTTGCTCCGAGACCCAGTTTTCTTATTTCCTGACTCGTTAACTAACAATTTCTTACTCAATACAACAACAAAAATTCTTCAAATAAATCATATTTACATAAAATACCCATAATACCCTTATCGAATTACTCAATACAACATATTTATATTCCTTATCTCCTCAGAAAAAAAAAACATATGTTGTATTGAGTAAATCTACTAAGGGTATTATGGGTTGTTAATTTCTTTAAATAAATCATGAAATTTTAATGAGACTTAATGACTCTGTTTGGTAAAACTAACTGAAAAGGTACCTGAAACCTGAAAAGGAACCTGGAAGCTGAAAAGGAACCTGAAACCTGAAAAAGTAGCTGAAACCTGAAAATGTACCTGAAAATTAAGAACTGATAAGGAAACTGGTTTTTATTAAAATTGTTTGGAAGCTAGCTGAAAAGGTAGCTGATATGTTGATAAATGACGTAAAAGGATATGATTTATTATTGGTATCATTTATGTTGAAGGATAAATAAAATAAAAAATTTAAAACAGGTATCTGAAATCTAAAATGCTACTCTAGGTAGCATTTTATTTCAGGTACCTTATTTGCTACAAAATGCTACTTGCCAAACATTCCTAAAAAAATAAGCTACCTGGATTTTTTACCAAAAAAGTTACTACGGTGAAAAAAGGTACCAAAAACGTGCTGCCAAACACAGTCAGGGTCTTTGTCTATGAATTCTCAACGGGATTAACAGATCAAATTTACAAAAGCTAGAATATGGCAAGCTTACAGATAATTGAGAGAGAGAGAGAGAGAGAGATGGAAATTGAGTTTAAAGAATTGAACAATTTGGGAATTTATGGTTTGAGGGATGATTAGGGAAATAAGAAATAGAAATATGTTGTACTCCGTATTACGTAAAATAATAAGGATATTGTGGGTATTTTACGTAAATCGTTAGTTCACGAGTCGGGAAATAAGAAAACCGAGCCTCAAAGTAGATATACGGTTGTGATTAGGAATTTAGGGAGCTGAGCATGCATAAAAGACTGGGGGTTATTTGTAAAAATATAAATACATAGTGGTTATTTGTAATATTACGCAAATACGTGGTGGTTATTTGTAATTTTTTCTAATTATTATGCCACAATAAACATTCGGGTCTAGTCGAACAAGATGAGGGTTGTATGTCAAATTCAAGTACTATTTTCGAGTGTGGGTCAGGGCATTGGGCTATCCGTCTGGTGTACCTCAAGGCATCCGTGAACCGTAAAGCTCGCTACACTTGTCAAAAGATGACCCCACCTGAAAAACTGATCAAACCCCATTCGAAATAAGCATTGAAAAACTGCTCGAAAATAACCCGAACCTAAAAAAAGTTTGACCTGATAATAACCACATAGGTTCAAGACACACCTACCAATAAGCAGTGTGACAACCCTCGCGAATGCGGAAATATAAAAACATACAAGCATGATGAAATTACCCCGTCTAGACGAAATTACCCCATCTAACATAGCTGGTCAAGATGAAATTACCCCGTCTAGTCGGAAATACGGTATTTTAAAAACTTTTATACATGCAAGATAGATAAAACGAGGAGTGTCAAAATATTACAAACTAGTACGGAAAATAACAAAGAGACGGAGTCTCTCAAAATGTTAACAAAGAACAAGTGTTTAGCAAACTAGCTAATTAACGACTAGAGGTTAATCTTCCAGGGACAACGCCCGCTAGCTCACACCCAAACCCAAAATAGCATAAGCAAAAAGCCATCCATGCAAGCAACCTGTTCATTCATGAAAAACATGAACGCCACAATCAGTGGGGAGTAACTACGGGTTCTCCCAGCCATATCACATTAAACGTACATATAAGGAAATACAAAAGTAAAATCATGCATATATAGATATACATGTGAGATACGATAAGAATAGATAGGCAATTCGATAAATAATGATACGATCATGTGGAAATCAAATCCGAAACCATCATGTTATTCAAAGACTCGGGGAAGACACTCTTAGGCAACCGAATACGCTCACTAGGGCTTGCATCTCACCGTTAGCGGTATAAGATTGATAAGATTGAGACTCGACAGACAAACCAAGTCAAGTCATGCGATGATCACAATAAATCCAACATATTATAATCCATTCACGAACCAAGACATTGACGGTGTCCAATATGCAATGACCATGAATAATATCATGAATGAAATCACGCATTCAAGAACGACTGTGCCCAATAATGCAATGACCATGAATAATATCATGAAATCCCGCATTCAAAGACGACGACACGACGACATCTCTCACGGTAAATGAAACGCACT
>JAIUZE010028063.1:0-27730 GCA_022085475.1 Heliosperma pusillum
CTTGTGCCTGTTTGTAGACGTATTGGTCTTTCATGTTTGTATGATTCTATGAATCTTAGAAGGTGAGATGCAAGCCGGCTAAGGTTGATAGAGTTTGGATTACCGATTGTTAACTGATTCACATGATTACGTGTTGATTAGGGTTTGAGGGTATCATGGCCATGTTAACGGTAACCTCTGAGCTAGCATACCAGCTTCCCTACCTCGTGTTATAGTTTATTATCGGTTTCACATGATAGCTTTCACATGCTAGGTTATATGTTAGTTATCTGTTTCATAACATGAAAAGCATATCATATATGTTCAAGTTTTGTATTTTCCATATACATTGCTTTTATGTTATTCATGTTTTATTCAACTTGACATTTCGTGGCTGGGAGAACTCGGAGTTACTCCCCACTGACTGTGGCTTCCGTGTTTATATTTAATGCGGTCGAACAGGTGGTGATGCATACTTTGGGTACATTGACGAGCTAGCGAGCGAAGTATTTACCTTGGACCTATATTCGGTTCTTAGATTGTATATTATTCTACACTCTTTTATTTCCGTATTTATACGGGAGATATGTCTCCCGTCTTGTATAATTCTTATGTATATTATTATTTCCGTTTTGTAATGACCCTTTTTATTTATGACACCCTTCGTTATGTATTTAAATTATTTTTTTTCTTTCCGCAAATTTGAGGGTGTCACATGTTTCGTCTATATTGCCTTTTAGACTATGTAGATTTGGAAAATTTTGAAAAATTAAAATCTAGGAGTTCTTCTCATTTGTTTTTATGCGATCTCTATTACGACACTTAATTTGTTCCACGCTTTTATACATGTTTATATATAAGTTTCGTATGTTTTAAACATATTTCTATATACGTTTAGCATAAAAGCGCGTTGATATGAGAACCTTAATGATAAATAGAGTTGTGCAATAAAATAGTAGTAATAGTGATTAGTGTGATTACTACTTTACTCAATGCTCGTTATTACTACTTATAAAACCACGTATAAGAGAATGGCATCAATTATTTTAACACTATGTGAGAAGGCCACGTTTTGTTAAAGGACATCTCATTATTTAATGAATATTTTTTTTTTTTACAAAATGATATGTCTTATGGTTTGATGCCGTCTTATTCTATGCTTTGTCCAGATATTATCAATGTTGAAAATTGATTTATTATAATAATAATAATAATAATAATGACGACAACGATAATAATAATAGTAATAATAATAATAATGAAAAAAATAGTAATAATGATATAACAATATTAATATTATTATTAAAATATGATAATAATAATAATAATAATAATATGATATTGGAAAATTGGAATTAAGCCATGTAATTCAATGCATGAGTTTTGCAAATGAAAGAAAAAAACATATGTGATTAACTGCATGACTTTTGCAAATGAAAGGAAAAAAAAGTAGTGGATAATTCTATGGTAGTGGGTGATGTCATAGTGACATCATGTATAACATTTTCAATGTGAAAGTTGATATTGTATTTGTGAGGTGGATCAACCACAATACTTTATTTGTTTGTGTTTTAATAGAAGTAGGATAAGTTCAATATAATTTAATACTCGCTCTCATCCACTCCAATGCTAACATTAGACTTTTCACACTTGTTGAGTCTCGTTTTGCAAAGTCAATATTTTTAATTACACATTATATAAAATTATAATAATTTAATATTCTCTTTTATATTTTGAATAATACCAAAAATTCTCCACACTCATGAATAGAGTCAAACGTCCAACGTTACCATTGGAGTGGATGTGAGGGAGTATATGACTCTTCTCAAATTGTATGATTACGGATATTGGCTCAGCCCATTTTCTATTGTTTATATTAGGGCTAGTCAAACGGGCAGATCGAGCTTGTCTTGTTGAACGAGAAAGGGAGTGGGATGGGGCGGGCTTGGTGGAGGTGGACCCGGGCAAAGCGAGAGGTCGGGGCCAGGCCTAGGTCAGGTCCGGGTTGGGGTAGGTGTGAGGCGGACCGGGTAAGATATATATGCTCGTCCTGGGCATGTACGTCCCTTGTATCTGGCAGGTCGGGCCGGGTACAAATTGACCTAGTGAACGGGTCGGGCCAAGCTGGCCCATATGTTTGACCAGCCCTTGTCTATGTACGGAGTATTGGTTTATCTATGTATCGTAGTATGGTAGTAGACTTACCAATATAGTTATATAACCATAAAATCATCAACACTAATTATGTTGCCATGGTTGACGGCTCCACCACCCGAAAGACTACGTCCCCGTTCTATCTTGGCCATCAAGATCGTTTGGGTGAATATATCACTCCTCTTCATCCCAAGCTAAAAGGTTTTGATGAATGGGCTAATTCAATTCGTGTTGCAGAGTATTCGTTTTCGTTGGACTTTCGGTTTTATGGACAATGGCACCATCATATCACCTTTGCCACTATGCACTTCCGATGACTTGGAGATAGAGATGGTAAAATGGGCAATCGAGTCGGGTATTGATCGTGTTAGTTTGGGACGGGTTATTTCGGGTCTGACATCTATTTCGGATCGGATCGTGTCAGGTCATTTTGGGTTTCAGGGGACTTTTTGTCGGGTCACTTTCGGGTATGGGTCATTTTTGGTTGGGTTGTTTTAAGATTAATGGCTAAAGCACTTTTAGGACATTATGGGTCATTTTAAGCCCTTTTAAATCAGATCAATTACGGGTTGGGTCTTTTCACGTTGGGTTATCGCGCGCGGGTCAAATCAACATTGGGTTAACTAAGGTTCAAGTAGGGTCGGGTTAATTCGGGTTTCAGTCATATTCGTTTCAAGCAAATTCGAGGCACTTTCGGCTTTTGAGTCAACCTTTTCGTGTCGAGCCATTTGGGCATGGCCCGTTTTGTCAGGTCTACTTGGAGACCCTTCATTGTATGTTTGTCTCCTAGCTTATGAAAATCCTCAATTCCGAGGTAAAATCCCCACTTTGAAATTATGATACTCCTTGTGATTCTATGAAAATGCCCCATATTCCTTTTTTTCATTTTTGCTAAATACCCTGTCAGTTCAAGATGTATAAAAGAGCTTGAAAAATAATGTCTTGCCGTATTTTTCCATATAACATTTTCAGAACTATATATCATAAAAACATTAATAAATTTGCAACAAATTTAATACTCCCTCCAATCCAATCCAAACTACCCACACCCTTTTGCACAAGTTTTAAGAAAATTGCTTTTGGTGAGGGTAGTATGGGAAAAGGATGAGAGATGTAGTACATAAATTAGGTGAGTTATGTTATAAGAATGACAATTTTTGTAAATATAGGTATGTTATAAGGATAGAGTTGTCCTAATTTTACTCAATTATGGTATGGGTAGTTTGGATTGGATTGTCCAAAAATGGAAGGTGGGTAGTTTGGATTAGATTGGAGGGAGTATAAATTATCTATATAAACTCGTCTAAACCCAAAAACATTGGTCAATTATATACAACTAAGCAGATATCGAATATTTAATTGCACGATTAATTTTGTAAGAAAAATTACTACTTACCACCTAGTATTTAATTGCTCTGAAAAGTCTTGATTATGAATGACAAAGTGTGAGGCAATTTATAGAGGTAGAGTGTATAAAAGAAGGAAACTCAACACATCATCATCTCTTTTATCCAATAGGTAATATGATGAAGAATCATTTTAAAATCTCACAAGGACAATTAGATTTGTGAGACATAAGAGAGCTGTCCATTTTTCAGAAAAGCAAAGTGTATTTTCATAATTGTTATGAGAACCATAAATTACTTGTGACCATTGGTTATTCCAAGTGAATTTGATTATTAACCAAGTAGGCGTAGCTTCTCAATTAAGCAAATTTTTCTCTTTCAAACTTGTAATTTGTTTCTTTGAAAATCAGAAATCATTTACAAGGAGATAATTGAGTATTTTGACAAATAAACTCATTCGAAAATTTTTCCTTTCATTGTATCAGAAACACAGTGCCACAGTGACGTGCACGGTTGCATGGTTTTGCAGTCACTTGAAAAACTAAGAATGTTACACTACTTCGTTTACAACATTTGACTTAGACTAAAGCTTTATTCATCTTTGATCATCCTTACACCATCTTTGAGAAATAATTGAGAGCTTCAAATGCTATAATAAATCATAACTAAGAAACAAACCATTAAATGATAATGAAACTTGGCATCATCTACCAAGTGTGGTTCTAACAAATTCCCCCTTTGATGATGACAAGTTTAATAATATGTGAAGTTCCCCCTTAGCCCATGATTAGTCGGTCTTTAAGCATTCAACATAAGACATAATAAAACATGATCGAGGTATGAAAGGGTCAATCTCTATTAGCCTAAGTAGAACATCTAATCAAGAAGCAAAACATGTTACGGTGAACGCTAGCCTAAGAATTAAAGGATCACACACCTACACAGTTAAAATACTTCCCCCTCTTGACATCATCAAGAGAGGAACAAAAACAATTGATGCACATAGTTGATATAGTTCAACAACAAACAAAGTATATGTTCAAAGGATAGAAACAAGTACGGTTTGCAAAAGAGTTTAAAAAAACATCAAGCCAACATGGATTAAGGTATGTAAGAAATATTGAGGTTACGAAGGGTTTTGGGGTTAACGATAACTGAAAGGATACCATATGCAACATTTAGTTGTTCTGTGGCATAGAGGTGAATTGGCTCGTGTAAGTACACATGTCAATTCTTCTAGAGGAGATTCACCCAACCGTGAATAATGAAAAAAAATTTGTGCTAGAACCTCTTTGAAGGATTATCATTGTCTTCATGAATTTATTCACCATGCACAACCCGAACATTTGAATTATTTCCCTCAATCGAATCCATGACCACCTTAGAACCCCCATTTGTTCAAACAATTTTTTTTCCAAGTGTCTCAACCTCTTTGTCAACCTCCATTTCATTTTTCTTTTTCAATTTGTTTTTCTTTTTCGCTCACAACCTTACTTCTCTTTCATTTACTTTTTGTGGTACAGTGGTCTTAACTGTGGCAGATGTGGAAGGACATGCTACATTTGGTTCTTGAGAATTAGGTTTTTGAACAAATGTACTTCCCAAATTTTGAATGTGGCAGCGGCTTTGGTGGAACAATACACTTATTTCTTTGATCAAACTTGTTATGTGAATCATAAGAATTTTGAAGGCTTTTGAGTTCTCAGTTTATTTTAGTTTTAAGAGGCATTTGGAGTGGTTTGAGAGGGCTAATCTTGTGATAAGTGATAAGAGTGATGTAATATGAGTGTGTTGAGTGCCTCAATGCAAAACGAACTCAAATGCAAACATGCTTGCTTATTCATATTTTTGGACCATAGTTTTACATGTAGTAAACTAATTACAACTAGAATAATCATATGTATGTTCTCAACTCTAGTCAATCATTTAGGAAAATAAAATAACTAGAATCACATGCGATCTAATAAAAAAAATTCCAACAAAAGTTTTACGAGTTGTTCTCTTTCTAACGGTTTTGTAAAAATGTCCGCAATTTAATTTTCGATTCTACAAAAGCTAAGACAAATATTTTATTTCTCAACTTGATCATGCAAAAAATGATGTCTTATCTCAATATGTTTAGTTCGTGAATGTTGTATAGGATTCTTTGAGATGTTAATTGCATTAGTATTATCACAAAAGATAGGAGTTGTGTCGAAAATAATACCGTAGTCATGCAATTGTTGTCGTACCCAAAGAATTTGCGTGCAACATAGCGCTACACTGATGTATTCACTTTCAGCCGTGGATAGAGCAACAATATTTTGCTTCTTGGATGCCCATGAGATGAGGCAAGGACCCAAGAAAGTGGCAATACCGGAAGTGCTCTTCTTATCCACCACACTACCCGCGTAGTCTGCATTGAAAAAAACTACAAGATCAAGATCATAATGAGATGGATACCAAAGAAATAGGTTTTTTGTTCCAACCATGTACCCAAAAATCCTTTTAACGGCTTTGAAATGTGCTTCTTTAAGGACTTGATTGGAAGCGGGCACACAAGCATACACTAAATTGTATGTCGGCTCGACTAGCGGTTAAATAAACTAATGAACCAATCATACCTCGATACACGGTTTCACTAACACTCTTGCTATTTTCGTCTTTGTCGAGTTTTATGTTAGAAACCATAGGTGTAGCATAAAGTTTAGCATTAGTCAACCCAAACTTACTTAGTATTTCTTTCAAATACTTTTGTTAATGGATCATTATTCCCTTTTCACTTTGCTTGATTTGCTGACCAAGGAAAAATCCAAGCTCTCCCGTCATGCTCATTTTAAACTCATATTTCATTAGATCCGAAAAGTATTTATAAAGAACGTCATTTGTTGCACCAAAATTAATGTCATCGACATATACTTGAACAAGCAACAATTCATCACATTGTGACTTAATAAACAATGTTTTATCAACCGAACCACGTAAAAAACCCTTTTCCAATACAAACTTTGAAAGCCAATCATACCAACCTCTAGGAGCCTATTTAAATCATAAAGTGCTTTATCAAGTTTGAAAACGTGGTTAGGAGATTCATTGTCTAAATAGCCTGGTAGTTGTTCGACAAAAACTACTTCCTCAAGATAACCATTTAGGAAAGCGGTTTTTACATCCATTTGAAAACGTTTTATGCCAACCTGAGATGCAAAAGCTATAAGAATTCGTATGGCTTCAAGACTAGCTACCGGTGCATAGGTTTCTTCATAATCACTTCCGTTTGTTAAAACCTTGCACCACTAGTCTAGCTTTATTCCTTACAATTTCTCCGGAATCATCAAGCTTATTGCAAAAGACCCATCTCGTACCAATTCTCGTACGACGAGAGGGCTTAGGGACAAGGTGTCATACCTTGTTTATTTCGAATTGGTTCAAATCCTCTTGCATTGCTGTCACCCAGTATGTATCAGTGAGAGCTACTGTGACATTGGCAGGTTCAATTTGAGAGAGGAATGCATTGAGGGCACAAAAGTTTTCGAGCAAGGATCTTGTTTTTATCCCATAGTTTAGATCACTTGTTAGATTTGAGAGAGGGTGGAAACTTTGGTATTTCCATTTTTTAGGACAAGATTTTTTTAGGCTTCGTTTGGTTCTGGTGTCATAGTGGGCGTCACTATTGCATCAGGGTTGTTTAGTGAGGGTGAATGTGTAACACTTTCTGTTTGAGTAGGTTGCTCACTTGCATCTAGGGTTGAGCAAAAACGGGTAACCGAACCGCTTTAGCAAACCGGTTCGGTGACCCGGATAAAAACCCAACATTTTGGAAATCGAAACCGAACAAGTTTTATTCGGTTCACCGGTTTTTTTTTTTGCATTTTTCAAATCGGACTTGAAAACCGTTTAACCGAACCGATTTTCAGACCCGATTTTAGAAGAGTCTTTTTTCTTCAATTTTACTAAACTACTAAAACTCATCAAATCTTCATAACTCTAACTTACCCAGGCCTCTTTAATCTGTATAAAAAAATAAAACTTACCCATGTTACGATGCTAGTCTTTATGCATAATTAAAATTCCTAAAACATCCACTTAAATTAATTATTAATTATTTTACAATTCAACCATAAAAAAACAAATTACAATTTCAAATCCCAAACAAAATGAGAAACTTGCATCATTCAAGTTGACAGTATTTTTAAATAGATGAACAAAATATCTACAAGTGAAATTGAAATAGATGAAGAAAACAAAACAAAATGTATAAATGAAGTAGACAAACCATGCTGAACAAATAATAATATAAGTAAAAACCTTACTTTATGTAATCTGATGAACAAATATTATAAAATAAGAGTTAGATTTCTTGTTTTAAGGGAGCAGGAGAGTGAGAGGCGGAGAAGTTTAAAGAAATTAGGTTTTTTTTAGAGAATGAGAGTAATGCCGCAATACGGGTGACTTAGTGTAATTTTTGTATTTTATTTTTCAAAAAGTCAATGCGGTTTGAAATCGGGGTCCGATTTTGTACATTTAGGACCCAAATCCGAACCGTTTTTCCTCTTAAAATTTCGGTTCGGGTACCCGATCCGGAAAAAACCCGAATTTCCAGACCCCAAAAATCGGACTTCAGCTCGGTTTTGGTTTTAAAAAGCGGATCGGATTTTTTTTGCTCAGCCCTACTTGCATCCGCATTTCCTCTGGATGAGCTAGCATCATTTTGAGATGAGGGAAGATTAGTTCCCCCTGAATTTTGGCCAGCTTCATCATGCAACCATGGCTCCGATTGTTGCACAACCTCATCAACTACTTGATCCATATTATGACGTATCATCCCAATTTCGAAATCAGCATCCTCCTCTTCTTCACCAACGTGTTCATTTGAGACAAAGAGACTAGATTCGTCAAATATTACATGAACACTTTCTTCCATTTTCATAGTTCTCTTATTGTAAACTTTGTAAGCTTTACTATGGTCCAAGTAGCCAACAAAAACTCCCCCATCACTACGAGCATCAAATATGCCAAGGTTATCTTTACCATTGTTATGACCAAGCATTTTAACTGTGAGATGTTAGGTTTTCTACCTCATAGTAATTCGTAAGGGGTTTTGTTAATGATTTTTCTAATCATGACTCGAATATAGATGTAACAAGAAGTGTTAACAGCTTTGGCCCAAAAGTTCCTTGGCACTTTAGAACTAATAAGCATGGTGCTAGCCATATTTTCAAGAGCTCGGTTCATTCGTTCCACAACCCCGTTTTTTTGGGGAGTTGTAGTGGCCGAAAAGTTATAAATAACACCATGCTCAACACAATAATCCTCAAATGATGAATTTTCAAATTCAGTTCCATGGTCGGATCTCAAGGAGACAAGTTTCAAACCAAATTTATTTTGGACCTTTTTCACACAAATTAAAAATTCATCAAGAGCTTGATCTTTAGAACTTAAGAAAAGTAGCCGAACATATCTTGAAAAATCATCAACAATGACACAAATATAGCGACTTCCACCTCTACTTACAATGCGCATGGGTCCACATAAATCAATGTGAATATGCTCAAGAGGACGAGAAGTGCTAACAATCTTTTTGGATTTAAAGGAGCATTTAACTTGTTTTCCCTTAACACAATCATTACATAGTGATTTAAAATCAAATTTTATGTTAGGAATGCCATCTACTAGATCAAGTTTCTCGAGAGTGTCTAGTGTTCTAAAATTAACATGCCTTAATCGTTTATGTCAAAGCCAAGGGTTATTCTTTTGGACACTGATGCAAGATAGCTGAGACAAAGCTCAATAATGGCCGAATGGGCCACGACCCGGGTGAACCTTTCAGAAATAAGTAATAAATAATGGTAGTAGTTAGATCAATTGACTCTTATGGCAAGATGGTAATTACTTCACCCAAATTTGAAGACCCTACTAGAATTCACGGGGGCTTGACTCTATTGAGCTCTTTTTTTTGCTTTTCTTTTTTGTCTAAGAAGCTCTTCTTTTAAAAATTCTTATTTATCATCGATTATCCTCCGCCCTCGATGACTCGACCTAATATATTTTTAAAGACGACAAAGACTTTTGTAATCATAAAGTAGGGAACCATTTTTACATTGGGAATGACTCTTATTAGCAACAAATATTACCATTCATTCATCACTAGATGTTTTACAATTTTGGTCCCACCTTAATATATTATAATAGAACTGAATTAAAATAGGTTTTTCGGCATTTATGTTTTGGATTTGCTTCACCGTCAAGATAAAAAATACACTTTATATATAAAATACGATTTATTACAGTTTGTTAAAAAGAAACCAAAGTATAATTTAATATAGTTACATAAAAAAAAATATTCATTTGCATGTTCTGTAAAAATAAGTATATCAAGAATGCAAAAATAATGATTTAAAATCTGTGATAAACATGGGATAAAGTGGAAATCGACCCGGGTCGTAATTTCATTCTAGCTTCGTCGTTGCAAGATAGGGTTTGACCGGACAAATGAACAGAGATTAGTCTTGTAAACATCTTTAACACGTTTTCCTTCAAGAACGAGTTCTCAAGTTTTTCCATCAAGAATTATACATTCACTAGCATGAAAATCAACAATATTACCACGATCACATAGTTGTGAGATGCTTAAGAGATTGTGTTTCAAAACTTTAACAAGCAACACTTTGTCGACACATAGTGACTTTGACTTACCAACTTTTCCAATACCAATGATTTCACCTCTTTTTTTGTCACCAAAAGTCATCATGCCACCATCGTAGGCTTCTAAAGAGAGGAATTGGGTTTCATTTCCCGTCATGTGACGAGAGCATCCACTGTCTAAGTACCAATTGTTGCTGCCCCTCACTAACGCCTATTAGAGATCAAACATTTAGTTTAGGAACCCAAATAAATTTGGTTCCCTTCTTGAGACTTGCTTGCTTTACTAAGTCTTTCTTAATCCAACCTTGTTTTGTCAACTTAGTGCCTTTTTCTAAGTCAAGGAATCTCTTTTCACAACCATTAAACATATGACCCGTCTTGCCACAATAGTTACAAATAATATACTCAGGAAGACCAGCATATTTTCTTTTTTGAAAATTAGTCTTGCTTGGGTCTCAGTTTCGAATACAACAGTGAGTGTTACTATTGCGGTTGAAACGAAGTACAACATTTTTCTTAAGTTTTTCGTATGCTTGTGATTGTTTTAATAGGAATTATAAAACATTCTGGCTTTCTTCCCACTTTTGATAAAACAATTTAGCCTCGGCTAATTCTTTTTGTAAGATTTCAATTTGAGCAATAAGTCATCGTTTGATTTTTGTGCATGTTCTAAGGCACTTTTTTACGTGACTTGACTCATCATTTATCATTTCAGCAATTTGCACGAGATCTTTTTTTTTACTTTCACATGTTAGATCAATTAGAAGTTGGTCTCGTATTTTGGTTAAGGAAGACACATGTTTAGTGAGGGACTCGATTTCCTTGTTAGACTCAGATGACAAAGTAGTTGTATCTGTGACATGCAGCAGTTCAGCCTTTTTACTCAAGATCAAATTTTGTTTTTTAAGCTTTTTTATTTCTTTCTCGAGACAAGATGATGAACCAAGTTGTTTAACTTCATTTAGACACTCTTTTAAATTGGTATTTTTCTCCGCTATGTCCTCTATTTCGATTTTCTTGGCATCTAGCTTATTGTTTTGGACACAACCCTTATCAATGAATTGGTGTAAAAGAAGACAAACTTTGTCTTTGGAGAAATATCGAACCTTTTTATTGAGATCATTTACCTCATTGTCAGAATCGGAATCGGACCAACAGAGTGAGCCATAAAACATTTGATTGATTCTTTATTTGATGACTTTGGAACACTTTATTGAGATGAGAGGAGAGACACAACTTGGCATCTAATTCTTCCTCAAGGACTTCGTCCTTATCGGAATCAGACACAACTTTTTTTTGTATTGACTTTTGACAAAGTCACGTTATAATTTAGACTTGATGTCATCCCACTTTGGACATTCTTTGATTTGGTGACCATTGTCACCACATTTAAAGCAACCAATAGTGGAGTTTATTTTTTTCTTTGCAAAACATTTTTTGCTAGAATTATAGCTAAACTTTTTAGAGTTACGACCATTAATCATTCCAACAATGTTTTTAGTGAACATTTCAAACCCGTCATCTCCATCCTCCTCATCACTTGAGAGAGCATTAAGAGCAAGTCATTTCCCTTTGGAGCTTTCACTATAACGCTTCATTAGAACGCTTCATGAGGGTTAGGGTAATAACCGTCATTTACATAAGTATATTTAGTAGTAGTTGCATAAGAATGGTATGGGAAGCTTAGGAAGGGTTTTGAGACCCATCTCGGTCGAGATGGGAAGTATCTCGAGCGAGACTGACCCATCTCAGTCGAGATATGTTTGGTCACGGGCGAGACGGATGTCAGTGCTGAACCGCATGTTTTCCTAATTTCCGCAAATTAATTTATTAATTATATTCTATTAATCCTAACTCGACTATATTGCCTTAACCCTAATAAACCCTCTACTACCATGCCTAGAATCCCTATATTTCCTATCTCACACAATATAAAACCCTGGCAAGAGAGATATGAGGCTTGGATTGGAGATCTAGGGATAAAGACTCACCAATCTCATTAATCCTTGTGTGGTAAGCTCTAACTATGTTAATAATACTGCAATATCAACCTAGCACCTTGTCTACATCACCCTATATTTAAGATTAATTAAATTAATATTTATAAATCAATCTAGTAAGATCGTGAATGGTGATTTTTATTAGTTAGTGGTCAGATTCGCTATTATATGTTGTAGGCAGCGGTTTTGTAGAAGAAAGGTTTTAATTCATGCGTGTTGCTTGTGCGTGAAGAGCTGTGAAAAGGTAGGCTTTCTTCCTACTCAAATTACGCCTGGAATAGACCCGTCTCGGGGTGAGACAGGGCCATCTCGGGCGGGACATGGGGTGTCTCGGCCGAGATTGGTCTGGTCTCGGGCGAGACATGCCTGATTGTTGGTTGTTTGTTGTGTTGGTTTGTTATGTTGGTTTGTTGGTGATGGTTTATGATGTTGTACGGCATGTTCTATTTACTGTGATGATGATATGAAAGCTTGAGATATGATTGATGAATGAGATGTTGATTGTGGCAAGTATGCTCTAAACTACGTTGTGAATAATGATGATTATACTACAAAGATGCCGATCTGCGGGTCGAGGAGGTCGTTAGGGGTTCGGTGTTCATAATAATGAAGAGATGCCGATGTGCGGATCGAGGAGGCCGTTAGGGGTTCAGAGTATATTGAGATATGTGTAATTGTAATGAGCTGCCAACCTGCGGGTCGAGGAGGTCGTGAGGGGATCGAAGTATTTGAAAATGCTATGAGATTACTGAGTACGGATGATTGTTGTTGATTGATGTCAAGTTGTTTATTGCATTTTGTACTGCATTACCCTACTCAACCTTTGGTTGACCGTGTGTGCTTTCTTATTCTTATTTCTAAACTTATGCGTTGATCCTCTTGATAATTTCCGACCATTGGGTAAGTAATGAGTCATACAGGTTTGCAATAAGCGTCATGTACCTTGGATGTGGACGGGAAAGTGGGACCGTACCATACGAGACAGTTAGAGGAGTCATCACCACTAGATTTATAGTTCATTTATTTCAAATAAGTCTTCCGCTTATATAATCAGTTAAACAAGTATTTGACAATTGGTTGTAAGACGGTATTTATTATGCAATTGATTTGAGAATTAAAATTAAAGTGCTCCTATTGTTATCTTTGATATTATTACCTCAGGAAACTAAGATAGTAACAGTCTCCTTTAACTAAGAATGTCTTGCTAAAGGCTCTTGGTTAAGTGGGGGTGTTGCAAAGTGGTATCAGAGAGTAACGGTCCTAGAGACCAAATAATGAACTGATGAATTAATCTAGGTGTCTAATAAAATGAACCCCGGGTAGAAACTGTTAAGAGTCGCTCTTAATACGGTTAGGGAGACGTCCTTTTCGTACCATGGCCCTCTCAGTTTTGAGCCGGTAACAGCGGGTAGTGTAAAGAGTGTGGGTAATTAGAGTGTGATGTTATATGCTTTGCTAGTACTTTGAACTTTGAGAGTCTAAGTGATGATGTGCTAGTGACATGACGATGGTATGAACGTTGACGGAGATCTGATTCAGAATCGTGAGAAGTGAAGTTGTGAAAATGAGATGATGAATGAGAAAAGAGATGAATGAGGAAAGAGAAAGACAATAATTTTATTGTGTGATGTGGAGACATGTGTATGTGATGAGAAAATGGCTTATGTTATGTTATAAATATGAACATGTGAACAAAATATTAATGCCCTAATGATAAAAGTTGATTTACGACAATTGATGTCAATTACGATAGTAAATGGTATATATATGATGATGCAATGATATCAAATACATGATACAGTGAACCCTTTTCATGAATATACTGTCTTATTGACACCAAATTGTGTAATGAGTAGACCTGAGGATTGTCTCGATCGAGTCGTTGGGCCTGTATCGAGAAAGACAATGCTGTCTCGGGCGAGGTATCACTGATCTCAGCCGAGGCATGCCTATTTGGCCGAGACAGTGATTGTTGGGTGTCGATATCACCTCAAACCGGTAATGCATTGTTATGCTTATTTCATCGATAATATGTATGATTGTCTTGAATACCCTATCCAAATGGAATAATAGTGATAATGCCACGAGAATGGGGAATATTGAACGACGGTGACTAGAACATATGTGGAGGAATTATACACAATGACGATTTCTGACGATAATATGTGAAATATGTATACATATAATAGTGTGATAAATTAACTTATAATGTGTAATCTTAGATTCAAGTTGAAATATGAACATGTTCGAATTGATTGGCTGTGTTAATAATTTATTGAGCAAGATTCATTAAAGTAATAGGAATTAACACTCATGTTAGGGGTAGAATTATTGAATGAAAACCGGGCATGTACTACCGTTTTGAGCTAATAGGGTATTGACACATAAATTGTTGGAGCTGGATATGAAATCGATGTCATATGAGTAGTAATACGTAATTGGTTGATAGACCTAATGCAATTCAATAGCTATGGTCACTGGTAAATTGATAGGAGATGAAAATTGATTAACTAAAATTCATGAAATTTTGAGTTCTAATTTTTTTTTTGTATGTGACCATAATAGGACGAGTCCCCGATTGTTGTCGCGTCCAGAAGAGTGTAGAATGCATCCTAACATAGCCCTTGATGAACACCTTTGAAAATTAGAAGCGGCTATGGAGTCTTATGGTAAACAATACGATAGTAGATAGTTGACTGACAAGTATCTGAGGGCTTACGTCTTAGTAAGAACCATCCCTAGAGAGGTGAATTGGGAGATGCTAGAGAGTCGTATATGCAAGAGTATGCTATCCACGAAGAATGCATGCGTCATTCTGTGTATTGTGAGAGTTTTGATAGATTTCCGGATGAGTTGACCTATGAGCACGTTTCTGAGCAATTGAGGAGTCGATTCTATAAGTCAAAGGTAGTTGAGCAAACTTAATGTAGCCGTGTAAGCAATAAGGAGAAGAACGAAGTGACGAGAACTGAAACAGTCAATAAGGATGATGGAGTGATAGAGATCAGTAGTGACACGGAGAAGAGTCTAGAGATGAGTGATGATGATACAGTAGAGGTGAGCGGACCAACGTAGTTAAGTTCATCCAACTCTGATTATGGGGATGATGTCGTAATAGTAGGGGATACATTCAATGGTGGGCCTAGAAATTACGGTTGGCACCATTTTGTGAGTAGGATTTAGAGAGTGGTCTGAGATTACGTCAACGGAACCGTCATAGTATTGTCCTTTACTTGATTAGTCAAAATATGATGTTATGCTGAGTAATATTATGGTGTGATAAATAAAAACGATGTAGTCCATCGTCTATCTATAGTCGCAATAATAATTGCCTTGTGTGGAATTTCTACTATGCATGGATCCTATTAGTTCAATAAAGTCGTGTTGCCTCAAGGATATTCGTATGATGCTACATTGTTATGATAACATTTTATAATATTTCATTTTATTATATTTTAATTAATATACATGTTGTTTTAAAAAGTAACACACACTAAATTCTTGATGAATAAGGAGATATAGTTCAATATATGCAACCATCAATCAATAAGGATGAATAGTATGATCGGCTATATACATATATATTAGATCGTGATAGGATAGAGTTCATGATAAAAATGCAATTTCACTTATCTCTCCTAATATCAACCCTGTGACAACGCAGCGACCTGTCGAGTGTGGCTGCGTTACGTGCAGATACATGACATGTGACGAACAAGTTGACCCCAATTCGAATTAGCCACTACAAGTAAGATTTTACGCATAGTAATAAGAACATTGTGTACCTAGACCGACATGTTCTAACTATGGCCACGGTTAGAATTCTGTAAAAACAGACATGTTGCCACTCGAGTATACTCGTAATATAAATACGTATAAAGGGAAATAACTTAATCATAGTCGTATGTGCCCATCTTAAGCTAGTGTTGCTGCTACCGGCAAGCACTCTCAGATGAACGAGTTTTGGTAGTTAGGACTTCCCTGTCACTTAAAGTTCGGTAACCAACTTAAGACAGGTCCCGGTTTTCACTTGAACCAAGCTTCTTGTGGAGTTGTGGTACGATTACATGTACTTCTTTAAAATGTCGTCGATTTCTGTAAACGGAAAGGGCGGGATAAATGATATGAAATAGGGATAACAATACAATGACTAATAGTACAGTTGAATAGGTTGCGAAGTGACCTCTATAGTATATCCAGGATTGGTGTAGGAGGGATGGAAATTATAAGAATTGGATCGGACCCTTAAGCCGTGATTGCTTCAGTAATAGAGGTTTAACACCGGATAATCGTACTTCCTCAACCTTATGATCATGGTTCAATCGCACATAGTATTCGACCCAACTACTTATTTTGCCAAATAAGATCATCAGCTAACCTATAACCTATTTGTTGGAGTAAGTGTCCTCCACAATAATGCATTTATATAATAAATCTCATTTGGAATATACGTGGCATGATTAGTATATTTTGATACTCCACGTCAGTTGATTAACGTAAATCGGTAACGCTCGGCTGACTAGAGTTTGACGTTATTGTCGTATGACGGCGGTAATCAACTGATCCCTTTAGGTCACACCTATAGGATGAGACCCAAATAGAATACTAATTATTTGTATACGATACAGTTTAATTAGAGCATTACATATATTTGATATGTACGTTTAGTTACGAGAGTTATTTATTGGAAATTGAGTTAGGAACTCATTCCACTTAAGTTTATTAGTCAATTATACGATAACTGACTGAATAAATTTTACGTCTTATTTTAATACGATTAAATAAGATTTAATTTAGTGATTAATCGTTAATTCATTAAATTAGTTGAGGTAATGCATATATTTTGATGTAGAGGTAATTAGTTAATTATATTTACAAGGAGTTGTAAAATAAATTAACTGGGCATTGTGGGATCCATTATATATTGATATAATGGTAAAATATCACTTAAAAGTTAAGTACATATTGTTTGTTAATTTGTGTCATATAATTGTTATATGATCAAATTAACATCTAATTATACAAGATAATTAAACATATGATTATAAGTATTTGTGGGACAAATATCAAAAATCAAAATGGTCCATTGTGGACTCATGTGCACCGGTTTTGTGTAGACAAAATCACTAGTGATTTTACTCTACCAATTCCACACTCCACCAAGTGATTATGACATGTTATGACACATGATCATTATCATTTTCTTACTTACACTCAAGTCATTTGCATGAGAATATAATAAGCAAATTAATCACCAATTTGGTGATGCCATGACCGGCCAAGTGCCCTTATATAGTGCACTTGGTTGTTCATTTCATTTTGCTCATTCATTTTCACTTGTTTTAGATATCTCTCTAAAATCCTCAACTTCTCTCTAAACTCTCATAAACACTAATATTCATGTCTTACTACTAGTGTAGTAATACAATAATATTAGTAATATAATGTCTTACTTATTATCTAGTTAATAATAAGTTAAGATTATTTGGGTTTAATCTTGGGTGTAGGGATGGCAACGGGTCGGGTCCGGGTCGGGTCCAGTAGGACCCGGACCCGGACCCGGACCCGTGCCCCGTACCTTGGACCCATACGCGACCCATACCCTAAAGGGTCCAAAATAATTGGACCCATACCCATACCCAACGGGTCCGGGTCCGGGTCGGGTCTACCCGCGGGTCTAGTTGAGAAAGCACTTGTGAAATTGACAATTTGAACTCCTTACCACACTTATGAGAAACAAAACCCGTGTTTGTCCGTCTGAAAGTAATAATCGTCTGATATGTAAACATATAATTCAATTCAATTCAATTCGTGTGATGCCCATCTAAAAGCATAACAAATGAGAAACAAAACCCGTCGACGAACAACAAATCAGTTTAGAGTCATTAAGTAGAAAATATCAAAGTAATTAAAGGATTAAAAAAAGAAACAAAAACCGTAAAAAAAAAAGAGAGATTTACCTATCGACGAACTTGCTGTTGTTGCTGCTACTTTTGCGTGTGCTGTCGTCGTCCGTCGTCCGTCATCTGTCGTCGTCGTCCGTCGGCGGCGGCTGTTGTCAGGCTAGATTAGAGGTAGGTGAGTAGTTGGGGATTTAGGTTTAGAGTTGTTGTGTAGTTGTGTATTGTGTTTGTGTGTTTGTATATTTGTGAATTGTGTATTTGTGTGGCTGGTGTGGCTGCGTTAATTTGATAGATTTAGGTTTTTTTTTTTTTTTTAAATTATACGGGTCGGGTCCGGGTCCTACAAAACAAACCCGGACCCGGACCCGAAAATATTATCCAAGACCCATACCCGACCCTTACCCGTTCGGGTCTTGAAAATTAAGACCCATACCCGACCCATTAGGGTCCGACCCGGCGGGTTTGGGTCGGGTCTTGGACCCACTGCCATCCCTACTTGGGTGCAACAAGAAGGAGACCTTCTACTTTGGAGGTTGTTTTATGGAGGATCATCCTTTAATTTCATGCTCAAGAACAATAAGAAGGAGTTCTTATTGTGCCCATATTGAACCAAAAATTCCCAATGTAAGGATATTTTCGTCTTATCTTTTATTTTATGCTTCTACATTTGCATGCATGATAACTAGATCCTAAATCATTAAGTTAAGGTAATTTTATGAACTAATTATAGGAGTCTAATTAGAGGTCTAGGACTTTCATGTGGTATCAGAGCTCAATTGTTACATGCATGTCGATTTTAAGCATTAAAATCGAGTTATACGATAACTTGGGTAAAATTGAAAATTTGTGTTAAAAATTGGTTTGCACGAAATTTTTGATTTGCATGCATACCTACTGACATCAAAATGGTTGTGGTCAAATTAGGTGATTTTAGGGATTGATTTGCTATTTATTTTGATTTATGGCCTTTAAATCATGTTAATATGCATGTTTTATGTTCAAAGTTAACTAAAAATAGTTGCATGTTGATTCTAGACATGAAATTTTTATATGATCTCACATTCATGTTGTACATACTGTATGTAAACTTTCGTGACTTTTAATTAAGTTTTGCATGATTATTGATTTTTATGAGATAAAAGTGAATAAAGTGAGATTATTATGATCATAAAATTGAAACGTTCTTTTATGGTCTTGAAATTTTTTTTTACATTTTATAATCTAATTTATATCATCTTGGTGAAATTTTATAATTTTTTTCACTATTTTACTATATTTAAAGGTTTTTATTTGATAAAACCGTTGAATACTAAGTTATTTGTTCATAAAATTTATTCAAAATTTTTGGGAAAATTTTTATGGTTTTTATAGTTCCTGGAAATGTTCCAGAATGTACTAAATTTTTGGTTTCAAGTTTTTATGACTTTTATATTTTATTTTGGGTTTATTTCATAAATGTTATGATTAAACCTCTATATTTAGCAAATACGATCAATTCGAACTAATTAAATACAAAAAAAGTTAGTGGGGACTAATTTTGAGTTTTAAATCAGTTTAGATAATTAGTTTGAGCTTAAATACGATTTAAGTGTTGATTATTGATCTTTAATGGTTAAAAATCGATAAAATCCATAAAACCGAGCTATAATGAGCATGATAAGTATTAAGGGCGATTTTGGCATGATTTTTACAGCATTTTATTTATGTTGTGATTGTTGAATGAATGAATGTCATTTATTTAATTTTTAATGCAAGTTGTACCTAGTATGTCCTAGACTATTTTAATCGGTATTACCCGTGATGTAAGGGAATACCGATTCGGTTGTAATTTTATTTGCGATCTCGTATCACCGTTTGTAATAATTTAATTTCATTTTAAGATCAAATGTATAATAGGAATTTTATTTGTATCCTTTTGTAATTAATTATTATGAAGACGGAGATTCCCGAAGTCGGTGTTCCAAAAGACGGTGCCTTTTTGAAGTTCCATGAAGAGGCAAGGGGCCAAGGAGTTGGTTTCCGATTTTGTAATCATCTAGTTAATTAGATTAGCTAGGTGGCCATACTAGGATTTATTATTTGATTGCTTTATGTTTTTCGCTCATGCCAAAATCGCCAACATGCATCTTTATTTCGCGATTGTCAATTCAAAGTTATTCAAAAATTCACCGACTTAGTTCGCTTATAGGGAATTAATACTAAATTGACAAGACCTCTCACATGACTTAAAAATTTGAGATTAGCCTTACCAATTAGTAACACCTATGAATCATGTGTTCATTAGGGCTACCACGCTCGTGGGTCCCTTTTTACCTCGGGTAAGTAGGGTGATACGATCACAACTGAAAATTGGATTGGACTCAACATGGTAAGCGTTATCTTGGGACTAGGAGATGGATTTAGTTGAAATCCATCAACCAAGAGTTCTAAGGGTAGAATTAGTCAAGTATTGACTTACCATTTTTAGATAAAGGTAGCATACGATGACTATTTTTGTCTAAAGATGGGTCTTGGAATCACTTATATAATTTCGTAAGGGGTCATTATATGAGTGACTTGTTTAAAATTGTTTTACAAGTAAATTATATATAAGCAATGAATGTTTATTTTCCGTTGAGATTTATTTTATACGCGCAAATGACAAATATTTTATCCTTCTATGAACTTGTAAATCCGTTCAATCGTGGAAAGGGTTTCCATTATTTTATACGGTAGCATTTTGATTGCGATCTCCGTTTAAACCACCGTAGCTAATGACAAAATGATTATTTTTCTTTTTGATCCTCATATTTACCATTGCAAATGTCTCTTATGAAGAGTATACAAATGAGTCACACTTAGTCAAAAACGTTTTGAATTTTTGTGACATCTTCTTGTAACAGTGGTACATCAATCTTTTTGCTCCAAAGAAAATATTTGTAATTTTTGGTATGTCGTCATAATGCTCCTTATCGAGGCTTACCTCAAAAGAGGCCAAATCAGCTGGGACGACTAGGTTAATCGATTTATTTAAAATCGATCGTGAATAACCAAATACCGTAGTCACTTCATGAAAGGGTTTTCCTTTTGAAGGTAAAACCATGAATGAGAAAAACCATGAATGAAATGAAGAAAAGTCTTCATTATATTTCTAATCTATTGGTCTAAATAGAGATTCATGAAAGTGAGTGGGAGCTCTAGGAAATATGTTTTATTCTTGATTGTTAAGAATATGACGAGCTTCAAGAGTAGGTTGGCACCATGTTGGCACAAGGCGAGGAAAAGAGGCAAGTCTATTTTAGATGGTAAAGTCAAAACCCAAGCAAGGTGTCAAACCCAACCTTTGATGATTCTATCCTTACAGTGTAGGACACAAGAAAAGAATCTGCCCCAAGTTTTCTAAAGAGTTAGAAATTGGGTGTACTATTTTCACCCATAATATCTATATGATCGACATTTATTTTGCTAAAATGCAAGTTTAGGGTATTAGATACCCATTATGGTTTTCATCAATGTATTCAATGCATATAATCATGATTCGTGCGACGACTAACCATGATTAAATGTCGACCTACAAGGGAAGAAGAACTATTGTAGTTTTATTTCTATAGAGACATATAAAAGTTATAATGTGATCAATCTAGTTTTTGATTTAGAGGTATACTTTAATAAACGTTAGGGTTTTTTAACAACTGCTACCTACTATAACTCATTTTTTACCAATTGCTACCTAAGTAATCTTTATTTAAAAACACCTACCTGATTGCTTGGGTCGGGAACAATTTAACACCAATGACTAACGAACCTCAAATAGCTGCGTTTAAAGACTAATTTGCCCTTAGTTTTTGGTCCTCTTCTTTCCTAATTCTTTCATACTGTCTTACTTACTCCTTCTCACTCTCTTTCATCCTTAATACTTTTAAAACCCTAATTTTATCCCCAATTAATTTGTGCTGCTATTTTCTTTCCTACACCATTCCCAGATTTATCAAAGGTCTTTCAATCATATTTCAGGTTTGTTCTCTATCCCTAAATGTTGTTTTGCTCCTTCAAATGAGCAACCTTAGACTTATTCATCACAAGATCACAATGGAGAACATTCTTCTCCAAAATCAACTGATTTATTGTATTCTTCTGCCATTCTTGCTGCACTTCATCATACCAACTAAAATAACCACACCCACGATTTGAATCTGGGTTTGAAAACTTACATTTAAGGAACCTACGACCCGGATTGTCATGTGTCCATGACCTCAACAAAGCAACTGGAACCCCACAAGCACATTTGATGGCCTTAATATTTCTTTCAGGAAAAACCCCCTTCGTCATAGCTATGGAACCCTAAATTAAAAAAAAAACAGATTCAGTACTGAAAAAAGAGAGAAGAGAAACCTTAATTAATAACAAAAAGGAAAAAAATACACGACTAAAACAAAATATTGAAGCAAGAATAATGGTTTCGACTTTTATCTCAAACAATTTAAATGATTGAGAGAGAAAATTAGGGTTGCAAGATTTGATTTCAGCAATAGAGTGAGTAATGGAGAGTGAGTGAAAATGATATAAGCTTGATGATAAGGGCAAAATAGTACTAGAAATACTAACTTAAAATTAAGAGTTTAAATCAAGGGCTCAGATTAAATCTATTTGAGGTTTGTTAGTCATTGGTGCTAAATTGTTCCCGACCCAAGCAATCAGGTAGGTGTTTTTAAATAAAGATTACTTAGGTAGCAATTGGTAAAAAATGAGTTATAGTAGGTAGCAGTTGTCAAAAAACCCTAAACGTTATTATGTACATGACCTCTAAATAAAGAATATAGTATCCACTTTAGTGTACGACACAAGTGTTTCACTTTTGTGAATGGAACAAGCGTTGTATCTATTTATGCTTATACTTGGTCAATGGTTATCCCATACCAATAAAAGGTAACTTATTCTTGACCTAAATTAGAAATTACTTGTCATATAGATTAAAAAAGGCTCAAAATTGGTGACCCAAATCTAATCTTAATTCTGGATTGTGTAGCACATCTAAAACATTTGATTTTGAATCTTATGGTGTGTGCGAATCTTGTATTCAAGGCAAGATAATTCGTGCCTTTTTTGTTGAAAAGGAAATCGAACTAGTGAGTTATTGGCCCTATTACATAAGAATATGCGTGGTCCAATAACAAACACAACCAGAGATGGTTATGATTATTTCACTTTATTTACTGACGATTTAAGTAGATATTATATTAGATTCTACTTAATGAGGTGCTATGAGAAATCTTTGAAAAAATCAAAGAGCTTCAATGTGAAGTAGTTAACCACCAATAGTATTAGATCAAGGACTTACGACCAAATCGTAAAAGAAATATCTAAGTATTGACTTTGATTTTCACCAAAAGTATTGTGAAATAGTTTCACGAGTTAACTTCTCTAACACACATTATGAGATAAGGCGTTGTTGAATAGAGAAACAGAACCTTATACGATATGGTTTTGTCTTTGTCAAGTCAAACGGAGCCATTTGACTAACCTTGGGATCTTAATATTTTAGTCTGCTATTTCTTTTCCCACCATATTAAAGCACATTTATAACAGTCTGATTTCATTCCATATACGATATGGGTGGGTAGCGTACCTAATTTGTAAGTTATCCGAAAGAAACAAAGTGCTCAATAATCCTACATTGACCACGAGAACAAAGCGTTTGTGACTCGTGATGCTGTCTTTCAATAAAAATACGATTATTTCTTGATAAGACAGAGTGGGAGAAAATGCTTCAAGAGTCACAAACTGAGCATATGGTCCGGAAAACGTTTCCTCATTGCTTGTTCAGTAGTTGTTTCGAAGAAACCTAAGAGGTCAGAATTTTATCACTCCTTAATAGTGATGAATTCTAATCTGTGACTTATAAAAGACTGTTTCTAGTCCAAACTTAGTCATGCGATTCGTAATGGACTCCATGCGTGATGGTCAGGTATGTGACCTGGTAAATTTTACTTGAAGAAGTACGACCTCTTCAATGTAAATTGATTTTTAAGATCGAAATTTGCATGGATGAACATTAAAATGTTTTCAACGATAAATTGGTAGGTGTTGGACCAATTTGATAGTTTTGATAATGACATGTGTTTATGTAATAATATGTTTCACTCGATATATCATATGCGTGTAATTGTGTGCTTTAGTCTTATTATAGCTAGCAACAATTATGAAAAGAAAGATCAAAGTTAGACATAATTTTGATAAAGTATGTGAGACAAAGTTATACCAACTTCAGGAATAACTTTGGAAGTGAACTTGGAAGTTATAGCTAACCAGGCATAACTTTAAGGAAAATCGCTTCAAACAAGATCTACATAAATCTACACAAGACTCGAGATGGAGGGTCTTTGTGATCAAGATGAAGAGATGATCCGTATACTGAAGATCTTTGTGAAGATTAGATAGTATAGGTCGTCATTCGGTAACTATTCCATTCGAGAGATTTTATGTTCAAAAGTTATATCCTAAGCTTAGTCTCTGATTTTGACTGATAACCTATTGCATGGCATGCTTTTTGGACTAACATTGTTTTGAACCTGTTTTCAAGTGAAAGAGTATTTTTATATTTACTCAATTATTTTACTCGAGATTCTATTTTATTGAGATTCTATTGTTTTCGTAATCCAACTTATGGTTGTCATGCTACCCATGGTTTCTAATATATTCTATCTCAATTTGTTGTTAACCTAATTAGCCTACCTAGTGGTTGAGCCATCTAGGGTTTCGTGAAACCTAGTTTGTGCCACCTAGGGATTCGTGCTCCTAGGGTTTCGTGAGCTATAGGAATCCGGCCTCCATAGGTTTGGTTCCTTAGTTTACCTAATATAGGATTCTACTATATCTTTACAACAATATTTTGAGATATAAAGATAAATATATTTCTATAAGATAAACCAAATAATATTTTGAGATAAAGATATTTCTATAAGATTAGCAAATATTATTTTATGATAATATAAGTATCTTTATTAAATATTATACTAGGGTTTTAGATCTACTATGATTCTTCTTCTATAAATACTCATTCACATACTACTCTTTAAGAGACACGACAGATACACGAAATACACATACATTCACACGGCTACATATTTTATTTGTTTTGATTTTCCAAAATCGTTTTAAAGCAAACCTTTGAGCAAATATTTATTATTTTTAGAGTTTGTTTTTAAAAGAGTCGTGCATCAATTATTATCAATCGCTTGAGTGAAATACGTTATTGGATAATAGTACATCATTATAAGCTTACAATTCTTTAACGGAAATTTGTGTGAGTTATATTGTACTTTCTTATTAGCGTAAGATAGTATAGAGTATTTAGCGATACTCACCTTGAGTTATAATCATAGTGTTGATTATACGAGTGGGTTGGTAATTTTTGTAATCCGTAGAAAGGTACTAAAAATTATTAATCGAGAATAGTGGACGTAGGTTTCAACGTTTGAAACTGAACCACTTCAAAAATCGTGTGCCTCTCTCTTATCTCTTTACTTTTCGTTATTTCGCTATTCGCGCTTACTTTGATTAATTAATTAGTTGATTTTAATTCATAAGATCAAATAATTAATTACATATCATATAAATAGAAGAAGTGGGGCTAGTTTTTAATACTCAATTCACCCCCCCCCCCTCTTTCGTATTCGATCAATAGACTCTACAATTGGTATCAGAGCCTCGTGCTCTTGATTGCCTTACAGCAAGGAGTCTGATCTATTTATCTTTTTATTTATTTTCCGCTGCATTTAATTTTATTTTAATGGATTCCAAACATCTGAAGTGTCCCGTATTCGATGGGAAGAACTACAGTCTATGGAAAAATATGATGACCCATTTCATAAAGGGTAACGATTGGGAGTGTTGGCTAATCATTAAGAATGGTCCTAATAAGATCATGCTTGGACCGGCCACTGGCACTTCCATCGAAAAGAAAGAAGATGACTATGTTGAGGCAGATTATAAGAAAGCTGAGAAAAATTCAAAGGCTATTAGTCTGTTGCAAAACGGCATGACCCATACTGAATTTGATCGTTTCTCATCTAGCTCTACTGCCAATGTAACAACCCCAAAAATGCCGATTTTTCTAGTTAAAATATTTACTAACACTTTTCAGTAGAACTTAAGTTTTTAAAATAGGAATTTTTGTTCCGAGTCTTATTTTGAAATTCCGCGTTCGTATTTGGAATTTTTGAGGGATTCCATGAAAAGACCGTTTTTTAGTCATCTTTGACTTTTCTTGACTTTTAAGTCGTCTTTGACTTTTCTTGACTTTTTGAAAGTCGTCATTGACTTTTCTTGACTTTTAAGTCGTCCTAAACTTTTCTTGACTTTTAAGTCATCTTCGACTTTTCTCGACTTTTCAGTCAACTTTGACTTCCGTTGACTTTTCCCGACTCGTCTCATAAGTATGAAGACCGAAATTTTATTTAAAAAAATCATATTTTTGATTTATTTTTATTTAGATTTATTAAGATTTATCATAATTTAATATAATTATTTTGAATTTATTCGGAATTTAAAGAATAACGTTTACGGTTTTAACCGAACGTCATTTAACTATTCCCGACTCATCGTAAAGCGCGAAACAAAATCGAAACGCGACTTTGGCATGAGTCACACGCGCGTGTCATCGCTTTCCACTCACCATAAGATATTTTAATTGTTTTGAATAAACTAATCAAAATATCTAGATATTTATTAACTTTATCGATCAGTTAACGAAAATTACGCCAATCGTTTACAAAACTGACCCGACAGTCACCATATCACACGGTTTTTCCTCTCTCTTTGACCTTGATATTTTCTTTCTTTTCATTACAATAACATAATATCTTGATATTTAATTCAATTAACTTAATATCTAATTAATTACGGTAATATAATTATTATACCGGGTCAATTCCATAACAACAATTTCAAACCCAACTCACTATTTTGCTCTATAACTCACGGCTCACACACTCCACTTTACTCACAAACAACTTTTCATTTTTCAACAAATCAAATTAAGATCAAAATATCACTTTCTTTAATCGTTCTTGAGCGTTCTTCGCGTTCTTCATATATCCGTTCTTCATCGTTCCTTATGAGTCAAACCTTCTAAAACCTTCATTCTTAATTAATCCGTCCCTAACTTATATTTCTAGAATCTCCTCTTCGCTCTCCATCTTCAAGTACGTTTTATTTCCAATTCCGACAAAATCGTTTTCAACACTTTAAGTATGGAAAATCAAGTTTTAATTCTAATAAAGTTATTCTTGTCATTTCTTATAGGGGAAGATTTTGAAGACAAGTTTGGTGACTCGTATATCTTAGGAGAAGACTAGAAGACGTGTTTCTTATTTCTTAGTTCTTATATTTTGGTGCTACTTGATTTTGTGCTAGCTAAGTTAAACGATTCCGAGTTACGCACTCGACGGATAAATGTTACAATAGCTTTGGGGTTTTTTCTTTAGTTTTGGTTCATCTTTATTTTTGTTCATATTATTAATGATTTTAATGATTTTTTAGTTAGTACATGTTAAGTAGTAGTTAGTATGGTGTTTTAATATTTTAATAACAGTTGGTATGTTCTTGTTTATTTTTATGATTCTTTCTTCATGATGATGTTGTTGTATGATGAATGGTTAAATTGTTTGTTAAAATGGTTGTTGATTAAATTGAAAAACATGTTAGAATTAATTTGGAATTTGGGGTTTGTTGTTTGGTTGTGGCCGAA
>JAIUZE010028064.1:0-10349 GCA_022085475.1 Heliosperma pusillum
TAGTGCGTTTCATTTACCGTGAGAGATGTCGTCTTTGTGTCGTTGCTTTTGGATGCGTGATTTCATGATTTTATTCATGGTCATTGCATGACTTAGCATCGTCAATGTTTTGGTACGTTTGAATGGATGATAATATGATGGATTTATTGTGATCATCACATGACTTGGCATGGTTTGTTTGTCGAGTCTCAATCTTATCAAACTTATACCGCTAACGGTGAGATGCAAGCCCTAGTGAGCGTATTCGGTTGCCTATGAGTGTCTTCCCCGAGTCTTTGTATAGTATGATGGATTCGGATTTGTATTCCATATGCTCTTATCATTATATATTGAATTGCCTATCTATCCTTATCGTATTTCACATGTATATTTATATATGCATGCTTCTACTTTTGTATTTCCTTCTATGTACGTTTAATGTGATATGGCTGGGAGAACCTGGAGTTACTCCCCACTGACTGTGGCGTTCATGTTTTTCATGGATGAACAGGTTGCTTGCTTGGATGGTATTTTGCTTGATATTTTGGGTTCGGGTGTGAGCTAGCGGGCGTTGTCCCTGGAAGTTTCACCTCTAGACGATTTTAGCTAGTTTGCTAAACACTTTGATATTTATAATATTTCGAGAGACTACGTCTCTTGGTTGTATTTCATACTTTAGTTTGTAATATTTGACACTCCTCGTATACTTCTTCTTGCATGTATAAAAGTTTTTAAAAGCTTCATATTTCCGCTATATAATTCACATGCTTGTATGTTTTATATTTCCGCATTCGCGAGGGTTGTCACATGAGTATACCCTTGATGAGACCTATATGAGACATGTCGTGCTTCATGGAATGCTCATTGAGTGTCGTAGCCTGGCTATGCAATTGAGTGGTGGAAGTCTTTATCAGAAGAGAGGAGAGGAACTTTGGATTTTCTTGAACTTTATGGCATCCTAATCTCGGGAAGAAACGCACCGGTGGTTGAGAATCCAAGAGCAACTCAATGAAATCATGGCTCAAGTTCAAATGCTCAAAGGGCAAAAGGAAGAACCCGCGTTTAAAAGAAGTAAGCCAATCAATTTTCCTTATGCTTTTTCAGCCCCCCCGTGTGAGTCTAATTTCTCCTATGCTTTTTCATGCACCCCATGTGAGTCTAATTCTCCCCAATCATATGAATTAATAGATGACGATGATGATGGTCCAACCTTTTCTATTGAAAGTCACTCTAGTGTCGTTTCATTTGACAATTTTGAGACCCCCATTATTGATATTGACCATATGGTAGTCGAGACTTTAGACAAGGATGTTGTTAAGCCCATTTGTGACTCCAATGGAGAGTTGTCGATCGAGTCATCAGATTTCTTTGAAAATCCCTTCGCTAAGGATATTCCAGATTTATTTGAAACTGATATTGGGTTTTGTGAACCTAGCCTTGAAATTAAGCGGGATCAACCACCCATTTTTTATTCCCAATCCTTTGATTCACCCTACCCCCAATTAGAGTCCACTAATGATATTTTGGGAACTAATTGTTTGTTCCATGATCTTAAACATTTCACTCCATCTCTCACTGACGAGTGGAGCAGTTCAGTGGTCATCTATGAAGTGTGTCATGCGCACAATGATAAGATATATCAATTCTTACCTTCAATATTTCATGCCTATATCTTGTCAATTGCTTACATATGTTTTTGTATAGCTTATGCGCAGGTATATGATCGACTTCTAAGGGCATTGATATGCTTTTTAAGGCACAAAGAATGATTTTCATTAATAAAGAGTCTAGCAAGACATGTAAATAAAGCTTCGCGGGAGGCAACCCGTTTTTTATTATATTTTTGTTATGAAATAAATTATTTTTGTTGGACAATTTAATAATGTTAATTTTTAAATTATTCATTTGGTTTTGGTTCTAATAGCTTTGACAATAAGACAATAATTTTATCTAGTATTGTAGTAGCTTGTTCATCACAGGTACTTTGGTGCTTGGGTTGTACTTTGCCCCCGTTTTCAAGCTAGCTTGGGGGAGCTGATGCACGGTTGTATGTTTTCTTTTCTTTCTTTACCATTTTGTTGAGTCGTCCCCCATTCCTTTGTTGGTTATGTTGTCCTCCTTTGTGTTTTCTGGGCTTAAACCCGTTTCGCACATTGAGGACAATGTGTTATTCTAGCTTGGGGGAGGGATTTAGTTTGTGTCGTTGTGTATTTAGTCTAGTTGTTTATTGAATTTGAAAATTTGACAAATCCAAAAGAAATCAAAAAAATTAAAAAAATTAAATTTTTTTAATAAAAGTTGTGTGTTTTGTCCACCCAATTGTGTTGTGCATAATGTCATTCCTCAATACATTTCCCTTATTGTAGCTTTTTAGCCAATGTTTCACGCTTTTGACGGGATTTTGCATACATGGGGATGTCTTGTACACAGTGGGTGAGGGATTGATTTTAGACTTATTAGGCTTGATCTTGACTTTGGCAAACTACATATACGGTAAGGTAGAGCCTCCAGTGATCGGTACATCTATACCCGATCTCAATTAGGTGTGTGTAGTTTCTCCTTATGATTTGCGTCACATCAAAAACGCACAAGTATGGTTTTCATTCCATTTCTAGTGAGCATTACATTCATGATTTAAAAAGCATTTGAAGTCATTCACTTTGAATCCATTGCCTAAATTTAGCCTCTTTTCACATTGTTTCACATTTCATTAGCTACATGTAAAAATATTGCCTACCTTGTTAAGTTAGTAGCTATACCGTTTGTGTTTGGGTGCTCATTTGGGATATTGTTCAAGTTATGTCAAAGTGATCTTGATTGGACGGAATTACTGATTGCCGTGCCGAAGAAAAAGAAAAAGAAAAAAAAAAGAGTTCAAAGAAAAAAAAATGAAAAAAAAAGAAATGAAAAAAAAAAATGATGTTGAATATGAAAGAATGAAAAGAAAGAAAGAAGCATGTATTGAAAAGAAAAAAAAATGGTTTATGAAAAGAAGAAGAAGAAGTTGTGATTGTTATTTCCATGATCCGAAATTCAAAAAGTTGGGAAATTCACTCTTGTGTTGCCATGAGTATAAGCCAATTTGCTATTTTTTGCTTAGTTTTAATTTATTGGGAATGGTTCCGAGTTTTGATTGAGCATCCTTGCATAATTGGTATGTTTCTATATTGACCTTAGCTCCACATTACCATAATTCATTTGTCCACTTTGTTACCCATCTCCCATAGCCTTCTTCTTGCTTTTGGCTTCTTTCTATGCTTTTCATGATTGTTTTGACTTGTAGTTTTGGAATGTTTACCATATTAGATTGCGGGCGGATTCTCATGAGTCGTAGATAGGCGAGTGCCACTCAAATATAAAATAGTATTTCCTTGATTTATATAAAATTTTGAGTGTTGAGTGCACCGTGAGAGTCCATTGTCAAAAGATCATGCAAGAGCCGAAAAGTCTATTTGATGTTCCTTATGCTGCGCCGTTATGTAAATCTCAACCATGTTTTGCATTTTCCCTATGCCCACGTTGTTTCGGGATGTATTTCATTGTGCTCTATAAGCTACTTGATTGGATTTGCATTTGGTTGGATTGATTGTTGCTCGTCGCCCTTGTCCTTGTCATGTTTGTTATTGTATGCTTGCTTGAGGACAAGTAAGGGTTTAGCTTGGGGGAATTAGATAAGTGTTAATTTGTATGATTTTATCCCCTCATTTTAGCTCGATTTGATATGGTTTATCCACTTTAAGAAGTGGTTTTATGAGCTAATCTGTGACACCCTCAAAAATCGCGGAAAAATTAAACACGTAATTTCTAAATAAAAACTGCATGGATATGTTTGTAATAAGTTCATTTGAGTAAAAACCTGTAATTTTTAAAACCTGAACCTGTTATAAAGATATCCTAATAGAAGGTGTCAAAACATGTAAGGTTTAAACAAACTTATTTACATAACCATCGCTATAAATAGCGGAGAACAAAATGATACAAAACAAATGTACAGAGGGAGACATATGTCTCTAAAAGTGTGACATACATGTCACTACAAAATGGGAACCAATCTAAGTTCCAAGGTTACTTTGATCGCTAGCTCGTCCGTGTACCCCATATAAGCATCACCTACCTGTCAATCGCATTTTATACAAACACGAAAGCCACAGTCAGTGGGGAGTAACTCCGAGTTCTCCCAGCCACGAAATGTCATGTTAATATAACATGAAAGCATATAAATATGAGCAAATATATTACATAGCCCATTTAAAGGCTAAACCATCAAGCTTTTCATGTGAAATTCAATATAAATAACATATAGTCCTAGTATGTGAATACTAGACCAACTCAAGCTACACTATCATGTGAGTCACATATCATACGGGAATCCAAACTCTATCAACCATAGCCGGCTTGCATCTCACCTTCTATGTTTCATAGAATCATCAAACAAGAAAGGGCAATATATCTAGAGACAGGAATAAGTTCCTAGTACAGTCAATAGTCACTTTGTAACTCGAGTCTATACCACGAGGTAGGGAAGCTAGTATTTTAGCTCAGAGGTTACATTTAAAACATGGCCAAGATACAACTCAACCCTAATCCTAGACTGCGCAGAACTAGAGAAATGCGGATAAAACCACCGCACCCAAGACTCATGATAAAACCACATGAGTACCCTAAGGAGTCCACCAAAGGGTTGGCTAGTACTTAAGCTGACCATCCACTCACAAAAAAGGCAGAAAAGTCATGCCCCAGCTTGGATATAAACCCACCAAGCCGGGAACACAAAGGCTATTAAGCCGTGAACATACACTCGTCAAAGACTATAATGACCTATCTATGACAATGACCGAAGATATTTACTGAGGACCTCGTCCCAAGTGAATACTTTAGCCAACTTAACAATAAGAAGGGCAAAAAGTCCAAACTTGTACACACAAATGATCACAACCTCGCTTATGGAAGGCTACAAACGAGTATAATCAAATGATAATACAACATTACAAAACAACATGGCCAAGGCATCTAATTTCCAATATATAAATTATAAATATTTAAGCATCATTTTATAATATTCATTATCAACCAAAGTCATCCAAACTTACCCCAAAGACAAATCCACGACCCAAGTCCCGCGACGGGTCATTGGTCAAATCAGGGCTGACCGGTTTAAACCTAATTTGACCAAACTCATTCTGTCATATTGGCCCAGCTCAGAGTCTTGACTCATTTTGACTCAAATCACACAATTCAACATAATACAATTCATGTGAAAATTATCAACATAAGGAAAAATTATTCCAACTTATAAGCTAACCCATGTCCAACAATTTCTCATAATAATAAAAATTACTAATACACCAAAATATCAACATGTTCAATTGTACAAATGACAAACACAAAGCATCAAACAAAGGCTCAAACACACAACCCGAACAACAGCCAAACCCGGCCACACACATGCCACAAACACGCCACAAACACGCCCCACACACGGCCTGTTTTGGGGCTGTTTTGGGCAGCCCTACTATCTCCTTCCTTTTCCATCCAAAATCGTTCCAATATCATCCCAATATCGTCACAAGCAACATACAACCATTACCAATTCATTTCACAATCAAACATATGAGATAAACTACAAAACTAATACACTTTAACAATGATAATTCATGTGATATAAAACTTAACATATTACTACTCAAATAACATCCAACACATAACAAATGTAACATTATATCGTCGAGTAACTCGGAATAGTTACCTTAAACTAGAAAAAACAAAAGTAACCCTTGAGAAAACCTTAAAAACAGTAGCTACCCATCATCCTCTACTATATAGGAGTCCCCTATATCATCCTCATACTCTTCACCTATTAAAAACAACAAAAACACAATGATAATTACTAAAACCGAAATTATGCTCAAAATCATCTTAAATCGACATAATGAAAACTGAAATTAAAACATACTAGGTTGTAGATCTTGAAGAGAGGATTCTGAAAATATAAATTTTGTGAAAATCGGACTAGAAACGAAGAAATTATGATGAAATTAGTGATTGAAAGGAAGAAAAAAGTTAGGGTTTGGTTGATGTTGATGATGAATGTTTTAGAACACAAATGAAAGGGTAAGGGGCTGTCAAGAGTCAAGGGGAGTTTTGGTCTATTTTTTTTTACTCGGTTTTGATTCGTTTTGACGGAAATTCGAATTATTCGTCAAACGCGATTTTCGACAACGCTAAAGTTTTTAAACACGAGTTTACTAGAAAATTAAGTACCCCAATGCCCTATATCCTAACCCATTGACCCAACGACCGTAAGGAATAGAAAATCCCATTTTTACGACTTTTCTTTGAAATACTCTTTTATTAAAGAAAAAGGTTTAAATATAGTTTAAATTACTTTTAAACATTTCCAAACTATCAAAAATAATTATATTACTTCAAAATAAAATAAAATTATATTTTGGCGAATTATTATTATTTCAATTAAATTAATATTAAATTAAAGTTGATTTAAAATATTATTTTTAAAATATAATAACGGTCCAAATTTACGGGGTGTTACATAATCTCTCATTTGCAGTATTTCTCGTGCTTTAATGTCATTTGTAGGAATTGAGTCGTTTCTACTTCAAATCCCGTCATTTGAAGGAAATATGAGCAAGGAGAAGCTAAGAAGGACGATTACGTGAGGTTAAAATGGCATGCTATAAAGATCTAGAGGTTCCGAGTCAAAGGGAACAAGTTTCAAGTCATTCCGAGCTCATATGCACAAGTTGCGACGGTTTTGTTATTCGTCGACGAAAGTCGTCTCAAACCTCATGCTCCGACCCTTAACCCTTGGGGACATGATCAAGCTCAAATAGGGGAGGAAATGAGGCCCAAGAGGTGTTAGTTACGTCCCCGTTCGAATTTAAAGTCAACAGGGTCAAGACAAATCACGTCAAATGCCAAGGGAAGATCAAACGAAAGTCAAAATGCATATGGGGCTGCAAATCCAATCGGGTTTACCATCAATCTGATCGGGTTCACCAAATTCTACGCATATTCTCTTCATCTCCCATTAATGCAAGGCTTAATGGCTTTTTTAATGGGCATGAATCCGGACGCATTTGGGCAGCCTCTCAACCCTATAAATAGCCTATGCATCACACACAACTCACATGTACAAACACTTTTACATTACACAACCCTAGATTAGAATTAGAAAACCCTAGCCTCCATTTTACATTTTAGCGTCTTTAGTTTAGTTTTTTATTTCTTTCTCCATTTTGTAGTTTTAGTTTTAGATCTAGTTTTCTCTAGTCTAGTTTAGTTCTAAGTTTCCTTCAATTGTAATTGTTCTACTTGTAATTGGAATTCTAGTTTCCGGGTTTGCATTTTCCTATTCAAGTTCCTATTCCATTTCAATCTTTGCTCATCCTTTCCGGTAATCCTTATTCTTGTTTTTACATTATAGTTTCATTTTCTTTTCGTATTTCATTTATCATGTTTACCATTCTTAGTTTTATAATCTTAGTTTCCCTTTCATTGTTAATCATGCATAAGTAATCTTTGTTCTAGGGGAAGGGTTAACATGTCTAATTAATTTATAAGTATAAATTTATTCCGGGTAGAATTGTTTTAGTTGTCTCTATTTCTTGTTTGATTCTCATGATAAACTTTGATTTCAGGCCTTAATCAATTGTTTATACTTGTCAATTTCCGTCTCAAGCGCGAGAGTCGAGATGAAAATTAAAGGACTGGCAAGAATAGTTTAATGACCTAGCAAGGCTGAAAAGACGTTAGGACCCGTTAAAAAATCGGTATGAATCCGAAAGGAATATATCATTTAAAGACTTGGACAACTATGATTTTTCTAAACCCGTAATCAACTTTGCTTTTAAATTGATTAGCATGTGAACCCCGATCCCTAGATCCTTTTCTTTATTGTATTGTTATCATTTTTATTATAGCATTTATTAATTAGTGACAAACATTTGCCAATCGTACAAGATAGAGTTCTAACCATAACTATTCACAAGTATCTCCCGTTTCCCCGAGATCGACCCCTAACTTCCCTAATTACATTAATTTGTTGTTAGCCTAGTTTGGGTTATTTATCTTTGATTAGGGTATGCGACAACCCTGTCAAATTAGATTTAACTATTGTCACTTTCCTTTCTGTCAAGTAGACTAGTTCACTTTATCTTGCATTTTTATTATCGTCGTCAATTAGATTAGATTTATTTTTATCGCAATTTCCATACTTGTCATTTAAATATCGTCATTGTATATTTGTCATTTTATTTCATGTTAGTAGTTTAGATAATCACCTCAAAAAAGTCGAACTTAAATAAAAATCACCCCATAGCAATTCATAGTTAACACGTACTCCCTGAGGATCGATCCCTACTTCCCTAATTACATTCTTTATGTTGTTAGCCTAAGTGTGGGTAATTATTTTTGTATCGGGACTGCGACACAACCCGGTCAAATTTTGGCGCCGTTGCCGGGGAGCACGGTTTTGTTTATCTATGTATTGCTGATTTTTGTTTAAAATCTTACCATTTTTAGGTGCAACCGTACCTTAAATCATTACTTACTTTCCTTTTAGTGTTTTTCTTTTACTTTCCTTTTAGTGTTTTTCTTTTACTGTTTTCCTCAACTCTAATTGCTCTCATTGTAGGTAACCAATTCAGTGGCGAGTCAAATGAAAACCCAGCCCACCATATCCAAACTTTTTGTGAGTTGTGTCAAACTTTTAAGAGGGAAGGGATCACCCAAAACCAAATCAACGATACTCTCTTTCCCTTATCACTAAAGAGAGAAGCTAAATAGTGGTTCACCCGTCGTCTAAAAGATGCCACAAAACCAATGGAGTGGGAAGAGATCGTCATAGCTTTCCATCGTAGGTTTAAACCTCAATCCACCATGTCAAACCTATCGAGTAATTAACAAAGAGAAAGTGGGGAAGGTTCCCAAAGTAATGGGGTAGAGCAAAAGAAAAGCCGAGTGGAAACCTCAAGTGATGTTGACACTATCATTTCCTTAGCCTGTCCCGTTCCATCAAATGAAACCTCCCTAGGAAGTATTTTATATCGTCCAAGAGTTTTAAACCCATTTACCTCACCAACAACCCCTTGTGAACTTTGTGGAGGAATAGGGTATGTACCTCAAAGATGTGGGAATAAACTCACACCATTAAACCCCTTTCACCCACAATTTCGCCAAGCCCAACCTACTAATGCACCCCATACCATTCCATACTCATCTTTTCAAAACGGTCAAGTAGATGCCAAGCTGAGGGAAGTAATACAAGCACAACACAACATGTACTAATACTTCTTTTCTACAATATGCTCACTCAAATCAACCATCATGTCTCTCCAAAAGAGAGTAGAAGAGTTAACCCCGTCGAGTTCAAGCCAAACCACCCAAGAGAGTGAAGACCCGTTAATAGTCACAATCGACATGATTGGTGACAAACCTTTTGATAAACCTTTTGGGAATGGTGAGAGCTCAACCGAGGACCAAGAATTGAGAAGCCTATTGTCCCTTGTAGATAGCCTTACCGTTATTCTCCGCGAGCTTAAAAAGAATTGCACTTGTAATCCAGAAAAGAGTAAGGACCCCATCTATAAGTTGCCCCACGAACTTTACAATAATCCTTCACTAGCCAAACCAACCCAAGCCCCTACACAAGAGGTGTGACAACCCCCGCGAAAGCGGAAATAATAAACAAACAAGCATGTGAATTATATTGCGGAAATAGGTAGTTTTTAAAAACTTTTATACATGCAAGTTAAATAAAACGAGGAGTGTCAAAATATTACAACTAAGTGCGGAAAATAACAAAGAGACGGAGTCTCTCAAAATGTTAACAAAGAACATGTAAAAGTGATCTTACAAAATAGATGGGGTATTTTCGAAATAGATGGGGTATTTTCAAAATAGATGGGATACTTTCGAAATAGATGGGGTATTTTCGAAATAGATGGGGTATTTTCGAAACAGACTTAGCAACTAGCTAAGCAACGTCTAGAGGTTAATCTTCCAGGGACAACGCCCGCTAGCTCACACCCGAACCCCAAAATATCATATCCAAAAAGTCAATCCATGCAAGCAACCTGTTCATTCATGAAAAACATGAACGCCACAGTCAGTGGGGAGTAACTCCGGGTTCTCCCAGCAATATCACATTAAACGTACATAGAAGGAAATACAAAAGTAAAGCATGCATATATATTTACATGTGAGTTGCGATAAGAATAGATAGGCAATTCTATAGATAATGATAAGAACATATGGAAATCAAATCCGAAACCATCATGTTATTTAAGACTCGGGGAAGACACTCTTAGGCAACCGAATACGCTCACTAGGGCTTGCATCTCGCCGTTAGC
>JAIUZE010028065.1:0-12770 GCA_022085475.1 Heliosperma pusillum
CAAGGAGTTACAATGCAAACAATGGGTGAAGCAAGGAAGACTCATTGTTCACACAAGGAGTTACAATGCAACAATGGGTAATGAAGCAAGGAAGACTCATTGTTCATACAAGGAGTTACAATGTAACAATGGGTAATGAAGCTGCACTAAAATAAATTCCAAAGAGGCCAAAAATGGCTGGTTAGCAGCTTGTTTTTGCAGGGCCAAATGGTGAGCTCAAATTACAAGATTCCATGGACAAACAACATCATATGGTCCCCCTTTTGGGTGTTCTAAAACAAGTCAAGGAAAGTGAGCAACAAGGACAAGCTTTTGGCAGCCAAGACAAGGACATGGCAGTCCCTTGTCTCAGCCCCACAAACTGTGACAGTGATAGGCCAACCTTGGCAAGACAAGGACACGGCCATGACAAGGACATGGCACGAGCCAAGCAAGCCAAGACACGGCCATGACAAGGCCATGACAGCCCTGGGAGGACCAAGACGAGCAGCATCATGACAAGGACATGGCTGTCCATTTGTCTCGGTCAAGACAAGAGCATAGCAGCCCCACTTGTCTCGGTCAAGACAAGGACATGCTCATCACATGCCAGCCACATTTTGTCCAAGCCAAGACAAGTCCAAAGACAAGGACATGGCTAGTCATGACAAGGACATGGCTAGTCATGACAAGGACGAGGGCCCCTGCCATGGGCAGAACTTGTTGGTCCGGTTTCAACAGTCCCTTGGACTGTTTAGACTGCTTTATCATATTGTCCTCTTGCTCCTTTTGATTGTAACCATTAGATGTAGCTTTTTAGATGAATGGATAGGATGTAATGTGAGCCTCTATATAAGGAACTCACCACCCTTTGTAATAATCAGATTATGAAATGAATTTTTAGAAGGTTTTCAAAACCCTTAGTCTTTGCTTGTGTGCTTAGACACCCTTTCCTCTTTGCTATGTGCTGGAGAACCTCCAAGGGCTTCGAGCCATTGGAGCGGGGTTGAGTCCTATGCTTGTGTGCTTGGGCGAAACTACCTCGAGGCTTCGACCTGCTGTGTGATCTAGTCTAAGTCATATCCATCTACCTCCCATTGTATTAAACCCACAAAATAAAGCCTCCAAAACAGCCCCTCAAATGAGAAGAACAACTACTCGTGTCGAGTTTAATTTGTTGTTGTTTCGTTGAGTCTTGGTTGCACTTGGTTGTGCAAAGCGTTTTCCGGGACCGTCCTATCCCTAGCCCGGTTTTAGGTGTCATTTAGCTTAGGTTTAGAGTCACTTGAGCCATGCTCGAGTGGCTGCTCTTGGGGAGTCTTTCTTGGCACGAAATCAGGCCCCTTTGGGTCTCGTTTCAGTGCAGAAGCAATGAAGACACATTGTTCAGACAAGGAGTTACAATGCAAACAATGGGTAATGAAGCAAGGAAGACTCATTGTTCACACAAGAAGTTATAATGCAAACAATGGGTAATGAAGCAAGGAAGACTCATTGTTCTCACAAGGAGTTACAATGCAACAATGGGTAATGAAGCAAGGAAGACTCATTGTTCACACAAGGAGTTACAGTGTAACAATGGGTAATGAAGCATAGAAGACTCATTGTTCACACAAGGAGTTACAATGGATCAATGGTTTGTTTGAACTGAAACCTCTCAGGAAAAGAGTGATATCAATGTCAAATAGACTCAGGCTAGCACTCTTCTCACATACAAGCTAACTCACTCAGGAATGACTCAACAACCTGCACTAGGCCAGGCAATTCAGATAGTACTTTGTATCTTAGCACACAAGCATAGATGACAAAGGTTGTGTTAGGACTCAAGACACACAAGTAATGAATTCTAAACACTGCAGTCTTAGTTCACACGCAAGTTTCACTAAGAAATGCTACAACACTTAGCTTTTGCTGAAGGATTGTTTTGAACAAAGTTCATAATTATATTAATCAAAGTCTGCCTTCATTAGGTTACAACTTAAGCCTTATATAGGCAAATCAACAGATCCTGACCCTTGAAAACAAGGACATCTAAGGGCTTAAAAGCCTTACATCTTACTGAGAAAACAAAACTACAAAGTCAGCTAATGAGGACAACAAAAACAGACTGCAAAACAGAGAAAAGAAAGACTGCAAAAGTAGGTTTGTCCCTTTCCAGAAATGGCAAGTTTGCAAACTGTCTTGGGAAGTCTTTGCTTGGCTTGTTCTCGCTGTGTTTGGCTGACAAAGGCTTCATATAAGACCTTCCTAACATACTAACTACACTTGAGGTTGATCATACACAAAAATAAGGAGTTCTGGACAGAAACATTGGCCTTGGTGCTAGCTGACTCCTCAATATGACCTTCACTCTTCTAGGCTGTTTTAGATGGACTTCTAGACTTTATTTAGAAAACTTTCCCTGGACTTTTCTCTTGCTCAGGACATCAACTTTAAGGGAAAAGAAGATGGAGCCCCTGGTTGGACTCGTACTGCATGGTATTTGATTTATACTCTGGCTGGTCTTGGCTGCTTTTCAGGAAACTGGACCCTGCTCTTGTGACCCTTCTTGTGGTTGTGTTTGCTTGACTTGTTGCTGCTTCTTGACTGTAATTGGGGTGCTTGGTGAGTGTTGTTCCTGGGGCCTTTGGTGTGGGGCTCTTGCTTGTCTGGTAGGGGGTTGGTTGGGACCCTTTGTTTGCAATGGTGCAATCCTGGTTAGCTGTTTGCTTGGCTTGGTGTTGATGGGGTTCTACTCCTGTTTCAAACTCTCCTTCTTGAAAAGGATTTGCCCTCAAATCCTCACTGCTCTCCTCATCAGACTCCCCATAGTATGGGCTCAGATCACCCACATTGAATGTTCCATGTACTCCATACTCCCCTGGGAGGTCAATCTTGTATGCATTGGACCCCAACTTCTCCATGACCTCAAAAGGACCCTCTGCTCTTGGACTTAGCTTGTTCTTTCTTTTGTCAGGAAACCTCTCCTTCCTTAGGTGCAACCATACTAGATCTCCTGCTTTGAACTCTTTGGATTTCTTTGGACCCTTTGCTCTGGCTTTATACATTTCATTAGTCTTCTCAATTTGCTGTTTCACCTTAGCATGTATCTGCATCATCTGTTCTACCCTGTTCCTTGCATCATAGTGCACCACCTTCCTTGCCATTGGTACAAGTTCTGTTGGCATCAAGGGGTTAGTGCCATAAACAACTTCAAATGGACTTTTACCTGTACTGGTGGAGGGGGCTCTGTTGAAAGCAAATTCTGCCTGTGCCAGCTGCAAATCCCAATCCTTTAAAGACCTTGAAATGATACACCTGAGGATCCTGCCCAGAGTCTTGTTTGTTACCTCTGTCTGCCCATCAGTTTGGGGATGATGAGAGGTGCTGAACAGGAGCCTTGTCTTTAGAAGCTTCCAAAGTGTCCTCCAGAAGTGACTCATGAACTTAGTATCTCTGTCAGATACTATGGTTCTTGGTACTCCATGGAGCTTCACAATCTCCTTGAAATACAAGTCTGCAACTCCCATGGCATCTTCAGTTTTCTTGCAAGCAACAAAGTGTGCCATCTTACTAAATCTGTCCACAACCACCATGACTGAGTCCTTGCCCCTCTGAGTTCTAGGAAGAGCCACTATAAAGTCCATACTAACATCCTCCCAAGGCTTGTCTGGGACTGGCAAGGGGGTGTATGCTCCAGCCTGAAAGAATGACTTGGACCTCTGGCAAGCACTACACCTTCTTATCACATCCTGAACATCTCCCAACATCCTTGGCCAATAGAATTGTTCCTGCAGCATGTCATAGGTCTTCTGGATGCCAAAGTGGCCAGCTAGACCATTTGAGTGAACCTCTTTTACTAGCAACCCCCTATAAGGACCCTTTGGTATACAGAGTTTGTTCCCTAGGAACAAGAATCCTTCCTGCTCTGAGTATCTACTCCCATTCTTAGTGGTGCCCTCCAGCCTTGCCACCCAATCTTCTTTGAAATCAGGATCCTCCCTATAAAGCTCCTTCATGTGCTCAAACCCAAGCACTCTTTGCTCCATGTATGTCAGCATCATGGTTCTCCTTGACAAAGCATCTGCCACTACATTGTTTTTCCCCTCAATGTACTTACTGGAGAATGAGAAGGACTGCAAATACTCCACCCACTTGGCATGCCTAGCATTCAACTTATGTTGTCCATTGATGTACTTGAGTGCCTGGTGGTCAGAGTGTAATACAAAGGGTTTGGGCTTCAGGTAGTGACCCCAATGGTTCAAGGCTCTGACTATGGCATAGAACTCTTTGTCATAGGTGGAGTAGTTGAGCTTAGCACCACTCAGCTTCTCACTAAAGTAGGCCACAGGTTTTTGCTCTTGCATTAGGACAGCACCAATGCCTATACCACTAGCATCACATTCCACTTCAAATAGTTTGTTAAAATCAGGGAGAACAAGTATGGGAGACTCACACAAGAGGTCTTTGATGATATTGAAGGACCTCTCAGCCTTGTCATTCCACCTAAACTCTCCTTTCTTCATGCACTCAGTTAAGGGAGCCATGATGGAACTGAATCCTTTGATGAACCTCCTGTAGAAGGAAGCCAGTCCATGGAAGCTCCTCACTTCAGTTATAGTTTTGGGGACCTGCCACTCCCTTATGGCCTTTACCTTGTCTTGATCAACAGCCACTCCTTCTTTGGAAATAATGAACCCCAAAAACTGCACCTCTTCCTGCATGAATGTACACTTTTCCATCTTGCCAAACAACTTGTGTTTCCTCAGGACTTCAAATAACAATCTCAGATGTTGGAGGTGTTCTTCTGTTGAGGGGCTGTAGACCAATATGTCATCAAAGTATACAACAATGAACTTCCCTAGATAGGGCCTTAGAACCTCAGTCATCAACCTCATAAAGGTGCTTGGAGCATTAGATAAACCAAAGGGCATGACCAGCCATTCATACAACCCATGCTTGGTCTTGAAGGCTGTCTTCCACTCATCCCCAGCCCTGATCCTTACTTGGTGATATCCCTGCCTTAGATCAATCTTGGAGAAGACCTGAGCCCCACTCAGCTCATCCAGGATATCATTCAACCTTGGTATAGGGAACCTGTACTTGATGGTAATGTTGTTGATGGCCCTGCTGTCTATGCACATTCTCCATGACCCATCCTTCTTGGGAACTAGCAAGGCAGGAACTGCACAGGGACTGAGGGACTCCCTCACAAAACCCTTGCTGAGTAAGTCACCAACCTGAGCTTGTAGTTCTTGAGTGGCCTTTGGATCACTTCTGTAAGCAGGTTTGTTGGGTAGCATTGCTCCAGGAATGAGATCAATATGATGCTCTATTCCTCTAAGAGGGGGTAGTCCACTAGGCAAGTCAGCAGGGAATACATCCCCATAATCCTCCAGTACTTGTTGAACATTAGCTGGAATGTTTCCTTGGGGAAGTAGGACCTCTTTGGTTAGCAGGATGAACACAGTTTCATCTCCCATAAGTTCTTGAACCATCTCAGCTTCACTCAGCAGTAGGACTTCTTTGGAAATGTCATTGACAGGGGCAATGTTCCCTTTAACATTGGGGGGTAAAGGGGCTAGTATGATCTTCTTGTTACCAAACTTGAAAACATAGGTGTTGTCCCTCCCATGATGTACAGAGTCTCTATCAAACTCCCAGGGCCTGCCCAACAGAAGGTGGCAAGCATCCATAGGTAGGACATCACACAAGACCTCATCAGTATATCCCTTGCCAATAGAGAATGGCACAACACACTGCTTGTCAACTCTTACTTCCACTCCCTTGTTCAGCCATCTTAGTTTATAGGGGTGGGGGTGTCCTTGTGTGGTTAGGGACAGTTTCTCTACTAAGGTTGTGGAGGCTACATTGGTACAGCTTCCCCCATCAATTATCATGTTACAAACCCTTCCCCTTATAGTGCATCTGGTCCTGAATATTTGCTGTCTCTGATCATCCTCTAATGGTTGAGGTTGGGTATGCATAACCCTCCAGGTTACTAGACTCAAGCCTGCATCTGGTTCTATCATTTCCTCTCTAGGCTCTTCCTCATGTTCCTCCAAACTCTCCTCACATACAAGGATCTCATCTTCACCCCATTCTACAACATCCATACTGCTCAAAGCCCTTTTAGAGGGACACTCTTTAGCAAAATGCCCAAAGCCCTGACATTTAAAGCACTTCTTAAGGGATACTGTCTTTCTCAAGTCTGTCTCAGGGGCCTTGCCTTTATCTGACACTGAGGGTTTGGCTGGGACCAAGGGTTCTCCTATTCTTACTCCAGTGAAGGGTTTGAAAGAAGGTCTAGTCTGTGGCCTGGGAGGGGTTGGTTTTCCCTTCCCTAGCTTCTCAATCCTCAAGGCTAGACTCACTGCTTCCTCAAAAGAGTAAAGGTGCTGCAATCTTACTCTGCTAGCTATCTTTTCATCAAGACCTTCTAAAAACCTAGCTATCTTCTGCTCAGGCTTTTCAGTAATCTCACATTGTAGTGTGAGTTGCTCAAAGTCCCTCAAATAGGACTCAACAGGTCTACCTTCTTGTTTCAGGTGGGTAAGTCTGATAAACATGTCTTGAGTGTAATCTTTTGATACAAACTTAACCCTCATTTTCTTTTTCAGTTTATCCCAAGATTTAATAGGATCCTTACCCTCCCTAGTCCTCTGAGCCTTCATATTTTCATACCACAAGGATGCATATCCTTTCAATTTCATGATGGCTACCTTAAAGGCTCTTCTATCAGTGTAACCCTTGAACTCAAAGACTCTTTCTACTGACCTTAACCAGTCTAGGAAGTCATCAGGGTTCATACTACCTAGAAAGTCAGGGATTTCTACCTTTAAGTCTTTGTCATGGTGCCTAGGAAGGCCCTGCTCTGAGTTCTCTGAATCTGAGGCCTCCTCTTGCTCCATGTGTTGCCTTCTTCTTGCTGCAACAGGTGGCACAGGTGCTCCTCTACCTCGTCCTCTGCCTCCTCTTCCACCATTGTTGAGCTGACCATCTAAGAATTCATTGAAGGATGCAGTAACCTCCATAACAGTTCTAGCAAGGCCATGAACTGTGGTTTCAAGCCCTGCTAATCTCTCTTCACTCATGGGTAGTTTTTGTGTTTTTAATGTAGGTAGGTAAATGTACTCACAAACCAAAAGCTCTGATACCAATTGAACTGAAACCTCTCAGGAAAAGAGTGATATCAATGTCAAATAGACTCAGGCTAGCACTCTTCTCACATACAAGCTAACTCACTCAGGAATGACTCAACAACCTGCACTAGGCCAGGCAATTCAGATAGTACTTTGTATCTTAGCACACAAGCATAGATGACAAAGGTTGTGTTAGGACTCAAGACACACAAGTAATGAATTCTAAACACTGCAGTCTTAGTTCACACGCAAGTTTCACTAAGAAATGCTACAACACTTAGCTTTTGCTGAAGGATTGTTTTGAACAAAGTTCATAATTATATTAATCAAATTCTGCCTCCTTAGGTTACAACTTAAGCCTTATATAGGCAAATCAACAGATCCTGACCCTTGAAAACAAGGACATCTAAGGGCTTAAAAGCCTTACATCTTACTGAGAAAACAAAACTACAAAGTCAGCTAATGAGGACAACAAAGACAGACTGCAAAACAGAGAAAAGAAAGACTGCAAAAGTAGGTTTGTCCCTTTCCAGAAATGGCAAGTTTGCAAACTGTCTTGGGAAGTCTTTGCTTGGCTTGTTCTCGCTGTGTCTGGCTGACAAAGGCTTCATATAAGACCTTCCTAACATACTAACTACACTTGAGGTTGATCATACACAAAAATAAGGAGTTCTGGACAGAAACATTGGCCTTGGTGCTAGCTGACTCCTCAATATGACCTTCACTCTTCTAGGCTGTTTTAGATGGACTTCTAGACTTTATTTAGAAAACTTTCCCTGGACTTTTCTCTTGCTCAGGACATCAACTTTAAGGGAAAAGAAGATGGAGCCCCTGGTTGGACTCGTACTGCATGGTATTTGATTTATACTCTGGCTGGTCTTGGCTGCTTTTCAGGAAACTGGACCCTGCTCTTGTGACCCTTCTTGTGGTTGTGTTTGCTTGACTTGTTGCTGCTTCTTGACTGTAATTGGGGTGCTTGGTGAGTGTTGTTCCTGGGGCCTTTGGTGTGGGGCTCTTGCTTGTCTGGTAGGGGGTTGGTTGGGACCCTTTGTTTGCAATGGTGCAATCCTGGTTAGCTGTTTGCTTGGCTTGGTGTTGATGGGGTTCTACTCCTGTTTCAGTTTTGAAGCAAGGAAGACTCATTGTTCACACAAGGAGTTACAATGCAAACAATGGGTAATGAAACAAGGAAGACTTATTGTTCACACAAGGAGTTACAATGCAAACAATGGGTAATGAAGCAAGGAAGACTCATTGTTCACACAACCAGTTACAATGTAACAATGGGTAATGAAGCAAGGAAGACTCATTGTTCACACAAAGAGTTACAAAGCAAACAATGGGTAATGAAGGAAGACTCACACAAGGACATACAATGTAAACAATGGGGAATAAAGCAAGGAAGTGATATAGGAGGGACATGAGTATATGCTCAAAATGTAAGTTTAATTCACTCTTGACATTTCAGATTTGTTCCCTTGACTTTAAAGCTCAATACCTCAGAAAACATTGATAATTTTGACGTGATTTCACTTGGAGATGAAAGTACATGATGTTAGCTTTCCAACAAGTGGTCACATGCTTTATTTAGATAAGTAACGAAGGAGATATGATCGTTTCAAGTTGAGCTGTCCAAGGTATACGCGGGTGACGCAATTGAACGAGATACCAACAACATGTATGCAAAATGGAAGCTTGGTTTGAATAATTCTCAAGTTTACTTTCCTAAATAGAGTGTTGTTATTATTTTCCTAATTTGAATAAAGTAGTGTGATAATCTTATTTAATAATAAGGTAGTATTCACAGTTTCCTAATTTCTATCTAGCTAGTTTAAGGTAAGTACTAGTAGTATAAATACCAAGCTATGTAATCAGAATTATTCATACAATTTGAGAGCTTAATACAAGATTACTTGTGTGTTCTTCATAGCTTGCGAGTTATAAAGATCAAATTAATTCGTTCTTGCGAGAGTGAGTTAATCCATATTCTTCCTTGCGAGGTTGAGTATTATTCGTGGCTAAATCGAGTTCCTTGCGAGGGAGGAGAGTTAGAGCACCTCATATCCTTTATATTTTCGTTCATATACATACAAAAACCAGAAAAACACGTTAATTTCCGCTGCAAATTTATTAAAAACAAACGAACAGTTTCCCGAACTGTTTGAACCAAAAAAACGAGTGTGTTTTACATCAGCTTCATTACCCATTGTTGCATTGTAACTCCTTGTGTGAACAATGAGTCTTCCTTGCTTTATTACCCATTGTTTGCATTGTAACTCCTTGAGTGAACCATGAGTCTTCCTTGCTTTATTACCCATTGTTTGCATGGTAACTCCTTGTGTGAACAATGAGTCTTCCGTGCTTTATTACCCATTGTTTGCATTGTAACTCCTTGTGTGAATAATGAGTCTTCCTAGCTTCATTACCCATTGTTACATTGTAACTCCTTGTGTGAACAATGAGTCTTCCTTGCATCATTACCCATTGTTGCATTATAACTCCTTGTGTAAACAATGAGTCTTCCTTGCTTCATTAACCATTGTTTGCATTGTAACTCCTTGAGTGAACCATGAGTCTTCCTTGCTTTATTACCCATTGTTTACATTGTATGTCCTTGTGTGAGTCTTCCTTCATTCCCCATTGTTTGCATTGTAACTCCTTGATTGAACAATGAGTCTTCCTTGCTTCATTACCCATTGTTACATTGTAATTGGTTGTGTGAACAAAATGAGTCTTCCTTGCTTCATTACCCATTGTTTGCATTGTAACTCCTTGTGTGAACAATGAGTCTTCCATGCTTCATTACCCATTGGTACATTGTAACTCCTTGTGTGAACAATGAGTCTTCCTTGCTGCATTACCCATTGTTGCATTGTAACTCCTTGTGCGAACAATGAGTCTTCCTTGCTTCATCACCCATTGTTTGCATTGTAACTCCTTGTGTGAAAATTGAGTCTTCCTTGCTTCATTACCCATTGTTTGCATTGTAACTCCTTGTCTGAACATTTTGTCTTCCTTACTTCATTACCCATTGTTACATTATAACTCCTTGTAGGAACAATGAGTCTTCCTTGCTTCATTGCCCATTGTTGCATTGTAACTCCTTGTGTGAACAATGAGTATTCCTTGCTTCATTACCCATTGTTTGCATTGTAACTCCTTGAGTGAACCATGAGTCTTCCTTGCTTTATTACCCATTGTTTGCATTGTAACTCCTTGGTAACAATGATCTTACCTTGCTTCATTCCCCATTGTTGCATTGTAACTTTGTGTGAACAATGAGTCTTCTTGCTTCATTTCCAATTGTTACATTGTAACTCTTTGTGTGAACAATGAGTCTTCCTTGCTTCATTACCCATTGTTGCATTTTAACTCCTTGTGTGAACAATAAGTCTTCCTTGTTTCATTACCCATTGTTGCATTGTAACTCCTGTGTGAACAATGAGTCTTCCTTGCTTCATTACCCATGTGTTACATGTGTTCCTCCTTGTGTGAGCCCCCCCAACAAGATCTTCCTTGCTTCATTACCCTGTTGCATTGTAACTCCTTGTGGAACAATGAGTCTTCTGCTTCCTTCCCATTGGTTTGCCATTGTAACTAACTCCTTGTTTGAACAATGAGTCTTTCCTTGCTCATTCCCATTGTTTGCATTGTAACTTCTTGTGTGAACAATGAGTCTTCCATGCTTTATTACCCATTGTTACATTGTAACTCTTCGTGTGAACAATGACTCTTCCTTGCTTCATTACCCATTGTTGCATTGTAACTCCTTGTGTGAAGAATGAGTCGTCCTTGCTTCATTACCCATTGTTTGCATTGTAACTCCTTGAGTGAAAATTGAGTCTTCCTTGCTTCATTACCCATTGTTTGCATTGTAACTCCTTGTCTGAACAATGTGTCTTCCTTGCTACATTACCCATTGTTGCATTGTAACTCCTTGTGTGAACAATGAGTCTTCCTTGCTTCATTACCCATTGTTTGCATTGTAACTCCTTGAGTAAACCATGAGTCTTCCATGCTTTATTACCCATTGTTTGCATTGTAACTCCTTGTGTGAACAATGAGTCTTCCTTGCTTCATTGCCCATTGTTGCATTGTAACTACTTGTGTGAACAACGAGTCTTCCTTGCTTCATTACCCATTGTTGCATTGTAACTCCTTGTGTGAACAATGAGTCTTCATTGCTTCATTACCCATTGTTTGCATTGTAACTCCTTGAGTGAACCATGGGTCTTCCTTGCTTTATTACCCATTGTTTGCATGGTAACTCCTTGTGTGAACAATGAGTTTTCCTTGCTTTATTACCTATTGTTTGCATTGTAACTCCTTGTGTGCATAATGAGTCTTCCTAGCTTCATTACCCATTGTTACATTGTAACTCCTTGTGTGAACAATGATTCTTCCTTGCATCATTACCCATTGTTGCATTATAACTCCTTGTGTGAACAATGAGTCTTCCTTGGTTCATTAACCATTGTTTGCATTGTAAATCCTTGAGTGAACCATGAGTCTTCCTTGCTTTATTACCCATTGTTTACATTGTATGTCCTTGTGTGAGTCTTTCTTCATTACCCATTGTTTGCATTGTAACTTCTTGTGTGAACAATGAGTCTTCCTTGCTTCATTACCCATTGTTACATTGTAACTGGTTGTGTGAACAAAATGAGTCTTCCTAGCTTCATTACCCATTGTTTGCATTGTAACTCCTTGTGTGAACAATGAGTCTTCCATGCTTCATTACCCATTGTTACATTGTAACTCCTTGTGTGAACAATGAGTCTTCCTTGCTTCATTACCCATTGTTGCATTGTAACTCCTTGTGTGAAGAATGAGTCGTCATTGCTTCATTACCCATCGTTTGCATTGTAACTTCTTGAGTGAAACTTGAATCTTCCTTGCTTCATTACCCATTGTTTGCATTGTAACTCCTTGTCTGAACAATGTGTCTTCCTTGCTATATTACCTATTGTTGCATTGTAACTCCTTGTGTGAAAAATGAGTCTTCCTTGCTTCATTACCCATTGTTTGCATTGTAACTCCTTGAGTAAACCATGAGTCTTCCTTGCTTTATTACCCATTGTTTGCATTGTAACTCCTTGTGTGAACAATGAGTCTTCCTTGCATCATTACCCATTGTTGCATTATAACTCCTTGTGTGAACAATGAGTCTTCCTTGCTTCATTAACCATTGTTTGCATTGTAATTCCTTGAGTGAACCATGAGTCTTCCTTGCTTTATTACCCCTTGTTTACATTGTATGTCCTTGTGTGAGTCTTTCTTCATTACCCATTGTTTGCATTGTAACTCCTTGTGTGAACAATGAGTCTTCCTTGCTTCATTACCCATTGTTACATTGTAACTGGTTGTGTGAACAAAATGAGTCTTCCTTGCTTCATTACCCATTGTTTGCATTGTAACTCCTTGTGTGAACAATAAGTCTTCCTTGTTTCAATACCCATTGTTGCATTGTAACTCCTTGTGGGAACAATGAGTCTTCCTTGCTTCATTACCCATTGTTTGCATTGTAACTCCTTGTGTGAACAATGAGTCTTCCTTGCTTCATAACCCATTGTTTGCATTGTAACTCCTTGTGTGAACAATGAGTCTTCCTTGCTTTATTACCCACTGTTTGTATTGTAACTCCTTTTGTAAACAATGAGCCTTCCTTGG
>JAIUZE010028067.1:0-14071 GCA_022085475.1 Heliosperma pusillum
GATGTTGCCTACCTTGTGGTATAGACTCGAGTTACAGATGACTATTGGCCGTACTAGGAACTTATGCCTGTTTATAGAAGGATTGGTCTTTCATGTTTGTATGATTCTATGAGTTCTAGAAGGTGAGATGCAAGCCGGCTAGGATTGATAGAGTTTGGAATACCGATTGTTAACTGATTCACATGATTACGTGTTGATTAGGGTTTGAGTGTATCATGGCCCATGTTTCGAGAGGAACCTCTGAGCTAGCATACCAGCTTCCCTACCTCGATCCATAGTTTATTAATCGGTTTTTCACATGAATAGCTTTCCACATGATAGGTTATTTGTTAGTTATCTGTTTTCATAACATGAAAAGCATATCATATATGTTTAAGTTTTGTATTTTCCATATACATCGCTTTTATGTTATTCATGTTTCATTAAACTCGACATTTCGTGGCTGGGAGGACTCGGAGTTACTCCCCACTGACTGTGGCTTCCGTGTTTATATTTAATTCGGTCGAACAGGTGGTGATGCATACTTTGGGTACATTGACGAGCTAGCGAGCGAAGTATTTACCTTGGACCTATATTCGGTTCTTGGATTGTATATTATTATACACTCTTTTATTTCCGTATTTATACGGGAGATATGTCTCCCGTCTTGTATAATTTTTATGTATAATATTAATTTTCTTTTGTAATGAACCTTTTTATTTATGACACCCTTCGTTATGTATTTAAATTATTCTTTTTCTTTCCGCAAATTTGAGGGTGTCACAGTTGGTATCAGACAACACTGCGACGTGTGGTGAGCTGTGGTCGGAGTACCCCGGCCCGGTTCACCCACACCTACGGGGGCGTATTCTGGGTTAGCGGTTATGCTCCCAGTCGCAACGAGGACGTTGGCGTTCTTCAGTGGGGGTGTTGTAACACCCCACTTATTTGAAAGTCCATTGATAAGCTTATTATGCTAGTGCTTAAAGGATTGAAAGTACTACTCAATCAACAAATGCACTTTCTTTTCTGGTCATCCATGCAAAAGAACTCAAAAGTTAAGCGTGCTTGACTGAGAGTAGTCTTGGGATGGGTGACCTCCTGGGAAGGTTCCCGGGATGTGCATGAGTGAGGACAAAATGCGCTGGAAAGGACCCGTGTTGATCTGTGGGCCATGTACACAGCCTGGAGAGCTATCATGAGTGACCGCTCCCGACCCAAGGTTTGGGTCGGGGTGTTACAAATGAAGGGTGTAAAAAGGTTTGGTGTGAAGGGTAAATTAAGCCCGAAATACATTGGACCTTTCGATATTGTCAGAAGAGTTGGTGTCGTGGCTTACAAGTTGGACTTGCCCCCGAATTTGGGTAAAGTTCATGATGTTTTACATGTTTCTCAATTGAGAAAGTACATAAGTGATCCAAGCCATGTTCTTCAAGCCGAGATTCCCGAGCTCGAGCCAAATTTGTCATTTGAAGAGATGTCAATCCGCATCTTGGACCGCAAAGACAAGAAGTTGAGAAGCAAGGTGGTACCCTTGGTGAAGAGTTTGTGGAAATGTGGTGATGTAGAAGAAGAGACATGGGCACCGGAAGCTACCATGCGTGCTAAGTACCCGAGCCTGTTTGATTAAGGTATCTTTCTTTCGCTCAAGTTTCGAGGGAGAAACTTTTAAAAGGTGGGATGATTGTAACACCCGCGATTTTAGTAATTAGAATTTAAAAATATTATGTTAATATTAGCTAGTCTTAGTTTAGTCTTAGATTAGCATTTTGTTTAGTTGGGTAAAATCCGTGTCAAATCCGTCTATTCTGAGCCCATATTTGGGTTCTACTCGGAAAATCAAGTGGGTTGAGCCTTACATCTAGTGTTGGGCCTTTGAAATCCCTCACTCATCAAAACTTAACCCATTTTCTCATATACATATTCATTTTTCAACATCAAACACAACTCCATCTCCCTGCACTAAACACTAAACCTCAATTTTTACTCTCTCCAAGCTTCAAAGATCAAAACCACCATAACTCCCTCATTTCTTACTCTTTCCTCTTGATTTCTTCATCTTTTCCTTCCCTCTTTCTTTTAAGGTAAGAAAGGTTCTACTTTGCACCACTTCATTTTCTCCATCTTATCCAAAGATGAAATATGTTCATCTTTTATGTTCAACTTGTAGGAGGAGACCTTCAAGATCCCGACAAAGACTATTTCTTGGTGGAGGAAGACCTAGAAGAGGATTGAAGAGCTAAAAGGTAACGGTGAAGGGTGTAACACCCAAGATTTTATAATAATGAATAATTTACAAAAGTCGTAAAGTTTATAAACTTGTCTTTTACTTTTATTGATTAAAATATTTTAATTCGATAATTTATGATTTCGTGGCTTTAAATTAATGTTAAATACAATTTAGCTTAGTTGGGTAGAAACCGTCGCATCTGAGTCCGTTATGAGTTCATAATCGGATTCTACGCGAAAATCCAAGTGAGTTGACCCAATATGAGATTTGGACATTCTATTATTCATCTTCTCAAAACAAACCCAACAAATATTTCCTTCTCCCACCTCCATTTTTTAGCACTATTCACCTTCATCTTCTCCCTCAAACAACCAAAAACCACCATTAAACCTCCATAACTTCCTAACCTTAAGACGGATATCATCTCTCCGTCTCTCAACGAAACTTGACGATTTTATATCAATCTTCTCCTCTCATCCTCCTCTTCATTTTCATACCATAAAATATCCATTTCCTCCAACTTTTTATAAAACCCATTTTTCTAGATTTAAACTTAAGACGGGCGTAACTTCTTCGTTTCTTAACTAAATTCAATTCCGTTTAATATTTCAGAATCCTCTCACCATCATCTTTCTTCCTAGCGAATAAAAGATCGAAACTTTTAACTTTCTTTTAAGACCAATTTTCCAGAATTTCGATCATACTTTCTAGTTTCGTTATTTGTCGGAAAATATGTGTTTTGAAGATTTTGAGTCAAGGGATTTGAGTGGGTTGATGGTTAGGTTGGATATTGAAGATTTGAAGTGTTAATCGAGGTAATGTTGTCGTGTTACTCGGTATCAAATTTTTATGTGTTTTCTATGTGTTTTAGGGTAGTATTTATGAGAAAGATGAGTTCTTGGTTAGTTGTTGATATATATCCATAATTATTAAATGTTTAATTGTTGAATTAGGTCTCACATGTTTCAAAGTGATGGAAATTGGTAGTTTGGGTGATAAACCTCCTTTGTGTTGCTTATTCTTGTGTTCACAACTTTAATTATGGATTAATTTTACTATGAATGTTTAATTGAGTGGTTTGTTGCTCCTACATTGTGTGGATTAACGATTGGTGATGGATTAATGTTGGTAGTGCAAATGAGTTTGAGTTCATATAAATTGATTAAATGTGTTATGAAGTGAATTTTATGAAGGGGATGTGCTAATGTTATTATTTAGTCATGTTTATGCTCCTTCCATGTTTCTTATATCACAAATATGTTAGTATTATCCTAATTGAGGAAGTTCCGTGTTAGTTTAGTGATATTGTGCTCAACTTTGAAGTTGGAGAGATTTGGGTAAAGTTCCGGTTTTGTGTTGTTGGCAATTCTTGGAATTGATCGTTGTAGATTCGTGTCTAAATCGTAAATGAGGCTTGAAAATCTTTCTTGGATATTTATATACTCCCTCCCATCCAAACCAAAGGTTACATGGGAGGGAGCACAAGTTTTAAGAAAACATTGAAAAGGGAAGGGTATTATTGGAATGGAAGTAGGGCCACTTGAATATTTAATGTTAGTTGGGTGGATGGGGTAATGGCATATTGTGTAAATATATAGGGTAAATGAGGAGTAGTTGGTCTTATTTGTTACCCAAAAAGGAATGGGTAGTTTGGTTTGGATGGTCCAAATAAGATAAGTGTAACCTTTGGTTTGGATGGGAGGGAGTAATCATCTGAGGTGCTAGAAAGGGTGTTAAGGTGTTTAAACAAGTCTCGTGAAAGTTTGAGGGGAAAATTGAAATGAGAAAAACAAGTTTGGAATTTGTCTACATGAAGGGTCGACTTTAAATGCTCATATCTAGCGTTATAGACATGATATTGATGTAATTTTAAGTTTATTAGTTACCTTGTTCTCTTACGGTTCTAACGCTCGATCACATGCCCAAAAAGACTAAGAAATGAGTGAGATATGACCATTCTACCGAAACTGGTCGAAACTGTATTCTGGTCGAACGAAACACTCTTGGTCTTGCAAGTTGACTCCAGGGAGGTATTGGTCGTGCGAACTTGGCCGTGCAAAATGACCTTGATCGTGCGAGTTGACTCCAGGGAAGTATTGGCAGTGCGATCTTGGCCGTGCATAACGAACTTGGCCTTGCAAAACTCCAACTTTGCGCTGTGACCTATACACTCATTTTTATTGCATTACCTTGTTGACCATGCTTTAAATATTTGTTCTGATGCTTTTGGGTGATGTGTTAACACTTGTTTATCATTAGAATACACCACTTATACCCCATTCACATGCTTAGTGACGGTTTTTAGTATGTTCCCCCTTTGAGTCGTTTTGCCTTATGTGTTGATTTGAGCACTACTCGTTGGGTGCTTTGAACTCTCATTTCCCGGCTACACTTTCATACTCATTAGACTGGAATGTCGGAGCGATGAGGTGTGTCCTTGATGCTTGTGCATTTGTTTAGTGAGGATATGACGACGTTGTTAGGAGGCGAACGCAATGCGTAGGTCAACCCGGCCGTCAAATGTTGTTTCCTTGCGAGGTGGTGTCATTGCATGTAGCGTACTTGATTGTCTATGATTCTTGTGCTCTTTCGGCCTCTTTCGTGTAGTTTAGCCGAATTTGGGGTACTCGACGTCCTTTGTGTTGATCGAGTCTTGGATGCGAAATGTTTATCGCGTGTCGAATCGAACATGTTTATCCCGAAAGTCTGACCAGGTTTAGACTAGGACCATATTATTATCGTCGTCCTACCGGGAGTAAATGAGTGTTGCATGTACGAAATGTTTATCGTATATGGTTCAGGGAAATGTTTATCCCGTGGACGTGTTTTGATCATACTTGATATGTACATGATGCTAGTGCGTGTCATTTACCGTGAGAGTGTGTATGCTTATGTTTGATCATATGATGGATTGTAGACTTGATTGATTGGATGCCTATGATTGGTTTGTATGTTGAGTTTCGAACCTTCTCAAGCATATGTCGCTAATTGTGAGATGCAAGCCCTTAGTGTACATAAGGTTGCCAAGGGGAGTCTTCCCCAAAGCGATGTTGCATGATGATATGTTTCGTATGCTTATGCAATATTAATATGAAAGGCTCTACTTATAATTGGCATGATATGTATGTATGCATGATGATACATGTTTCCATACTTGCTTATGTGCGTTTTGATGTGATATGGCTGGGAGAACCATGAGTTACTCCTCACTGACTGTGGCATTCATTTTTAATGAATGAACAGGTTGCAGGTTGGTGTTTCATTGGGTATTGACGAGTAAGCAAGCGAGCGTTGTGCTTAGAGCGATTGACCTTTACGATATAATTTAATAGTAGTTATTAATATTCTAGTTGTATATCTATCAAGGGATCAGGATCCCTTGCATTCATTTAAGTACCATTTGTATAAACGATTTGTTAAACTAAGTTTTGGTTTTATAATGTAGTGACATTCACGGTTTTACTTTAAATTTTTTAGAAATCTCGTATTTCCGCTGCAAAACTATGTGTTTACTTTATTGCTAAAATGCGGGGTGTGACAAAGGGTTACTCAATATCACTACTATGTGTTTTACATGTAAGAAGTATTAATCCATGTAAAAGTTGAGTTCTTTGTGTTAATTTAATAGGATTGTGTGTTTACAACTCATTCACATGTCTATTTCATCTCATATACATATCTTATGTTTACTTATGTTAATATTGCTAGATTTAATTCATTTATTATGTTAAACTTGTGTTTGGGTAATAAATGTAGTCTCATGATGTTTTAAATGATGATATGTAAGATTGGGTATGATTATGTTGCATTTAATGTGATTTGATGATGATAAATGATGATAGAAATGATTGGGTAGTAATGGAAATCGAATTTTTGTTGTTGTTAGGTTGTTTTCGCGACTTGTGTGCCCAACCGGGTGGTCGGCCGCCGCCCCCTCCCCCGTCTGGGAGTCTCTGATGCTATTATTGTTTTTGTTATGTCGCGTGTGTCCCAGCTGGGTAGCCGGCCGCCGCCCAGCTGGCAGGGAGCACCATTCTCCTTCCTTCACTTGTTTTCGAAATTGCCCATGACCCCCAGACGGGTGGTCGGCCGCCGGTCACCATGGCCGGGTGGGTGTCCCTACTCTTGGTTGATGTTGGTTCGGTTAGTGGTGGTGCTCAGCCGGGTGGCCGGCCGCCGGACACCTAGGCCGGCTGGGACCCCCTGACTCCTTTTTCTCATGTTTATTTCTTATGCCTTCACTTGATACAGTTTATATTGTTTGCTTAGCTTATGAACCGATGTTATGACATTAGATATTCATGTTTAGAATATTTGATATCTCACATGTTAATGGGGATATGACGAAGTTGTTGGGACGTGAATGGAGTAATGAATCGAGTCTTGTATATTGGATGTTTTGAACTCTCATCGCCGGTTTCACCTCTATACTCGTTTGACTTGATGTCGGAGCAATAGGGGTACAATCTTAATGTTTGTGCATATGTTAATGGGGATATGACGAAGTTGTTGGGAGGTGAACGCATGGCCTTGATCGACCCGACCATCCAATGTTGTATCCTTGCAAGGTGGTGTCATTTCATGTAGCGTACTCGCTTGACCGTACTTGATTGTTCATCTCTGTTGGCCGTACTACCGGAGTATGATATTATGATTTTGAGGCACCCTTTCTCGTTGGTCGTACTGCTTATTTATACTCGTTCTCTTTCCGCCTCTGCCGTTGGCCGTAATGCCGGATTTGGGGTACGTGGCTTCTATGTTTGACCGAGTCTTGGGTGTTTGCACGTCTAACCACATGTCGAATCGCATACACCTGTTGTCCCGAGAGTCTGGCCAGGTTTAGACTAGGACCGTATTATTATCGTAGTCCTAGCGGGAGGAATTGAGTCTTGAGTTGTCTGGTATTACATAGTGTAGATGCTAGTGCGTATCATTTACCGTGAGAGTGTGTTTGCTTATGTTTAATTACATATTGGATTGTATACTTGATTGATTGGATGTCGTGAATGAATTGTATGGTGAGTCCCTAACCTTCTCAAACACATGTCGCTAATGGCTAGATGTAAGCCCTTAGTGCGTATGTGGTTTCCAGGGGGAGTCTTCCCCGAGTTAATATTTTATGACGATGATACAACAAATGTTTCACATGTTTACTTAATGTTATTATGAAATGCTTACTTATATTTCACATGATATGATTGTATGTTTGATGTTATATATATGTTTATGTATTTGCTTATATACGGTTTGATGTGATATGGCTGGGAGAATTCGGAGTTACTCCCCACTGACTGTGGCATTCATGTTTATGAATGAACAGGTTGTTTGCAGATGATGTTTTTTGGGTTCATGAGTGAGCTAGCGAGCGTTGGCCTTAGACGATTCACCTTGACGTTCAATGCTAGTTTTCTAGACATTTATTTTTAGACTTGACTACGTTTTGAGAGATTATGTCTTTGTTATTGTATTTTGTACTTTGATTTCGTTTCACTTGACTTTCCACGTTTTGTTGGCATGTAAAAAGGTTTTTAAAACCCCGTACTTTCCGCAATTTATGCATGCTTATTTGTTTTAAATTTCGTGTTTTTCGAGGGTTGTCACAAAAATGAAGCAATAAAATGAACGATATTATATGCTTGTTGTGGCGTGACTTTAGATCATTGTCCTAAAGTCGTTTATGACCCGTCTACTACACACGGCTCATTGGCATTCGACCCTAGGATAACACAACGGCTGCAAACTACGTGTAGGAAAGATAGGAGTTGAGAACCACTAAAAAAATTTCCAAGACTCGCTGGCACTAGATCAGCTCTTTTGCCTTTTTTGTGAGCGGCAACCCGACCCGTTTTATTGAAAACGGATATACCCATCTTCAATGAGACCAACTGAAAACAGAATGCCAATAGTTTAACAGATTTACTATGGAGTAATACGTAAAATTTCAACATGTATGGTCAAGCCTTTACCTGAGTAATATTTACACGTCTTTGAGCATGTGTAATTCAGTTATATGTGTCGTACGTACGAGCATGTTTGGCCTAGCTCTTTAAAAATAAATTTTAACTTTAAAAATGAGTTTTTAAGTATTCTATTTATTGGAAAAACAGTATGTGTATGGCAACCATTTTACCAAACTATTTCTTTAAATGAGTATTTTCTACTTACGAAAGTGCAAAATGAAAATATTTTGATTAAAGTAATTTAAGATGGGTCTCTATTTGTAGGAAATGAAAAAATATAAATGAAAATGTATTTATCTTAATTGAAATATTTATAACATACAAATTTATCATTTATATATCAAATAATATAAAAAGAAGAAATAAAAGTTAGAAGCACCTAAATTGAGCTTCTACTCTTAAGCTCTAAAAATTGTCTTTGAATTTATTAAAGTAGTTTCTAAGTTGCAAAAAATGAATGTTTGACCATGTTTTAACTTTTGACTAAAACTACTTCAAAAACAAGGTAACACACATACGTAATATACTTGAGTGTTAGTGCAAATTGGTTGGGAAACAAGATCTTACAGGCAATTCCTTTTCAATACTTGATAGTTAAAAATAATCTGGCAGAAAAAAAATGGAATAAAAAAAACGGATAACATAGAATGAACTATCGACCCACAAGGGTGCATGTGGTGTAGAGGTTATAACTTGAGTGAAATTCTCAAGGGTAGGTTCAAACCTTTCCAAGACCAATCTAGTAAAGTAAATTGTATATATTGCATGAGGCTGTCTGTTGTGAGGAAGCGTGAATATCTCTTGTTGGGCTTCTGCTGCATCGGTGTCCACGATCCATAATAATACGATATTGTCCGCTTTAGGCCACGACCTCACGGATTAACTCTTGGACTCCTTTCCAAAGGGCCACGTACTATTATATCATGTGGACACTTATATTGATCTTCTTTATTCTTTATTCTAAAGATGTGAAACACGAGTTTGCACCATAAGAATCCTTTCCTCAAACCAAAGACCATCATTTTCACTCGGACCTTGACCTCTCGGGCTTGTGCTAAACTTGCGTACCAAACTCCTCTGCATCTAATGTACCATGGATGGGGTCTGCATCCAATGCCTAAGTGCGCCACCCCGACCGTCTTTGAACTTACCATGGACCGCTTTTGGTGCCTCCATTAAATCTCAACCCACCTCGCCAGGCTCGTTGCCATGAGACTCATGTCGCCTTCACGAACATACTAGCCCAAGTCACCCTTCAAGTCTTGGGCGTGATGATTCTTCTTGTGCCTAGTCAAACTTGGGCCCTGATACCACTTAGTGCGGAAGCGTCTCTGGTGCGCCGGTGTCCACTGTTCGTAATAGAACGATATTGACCGCTTTGGGCCAAGGCCTTACGGATTTACTCTTGGGGACTTTCCCAAAAGGCCTCGTTACTATTATACTTTGCGGCACTTATAAAGATCGATCTTCTTTCTTCTTTATTTTGCCCATGTGGGAATGTGGGACATGAGTTTGCACCCTAACACTGCACCTAATAGATTTCGAGCTTGCTATTTTCGGGTGATCTACCTGATATGCATAGTTTGGAGGCTAACGCGTAATTGTGCTTATGACTTGAGTTTGAAACCCGATAACGACTAATTTATGGCGAAACCTCCTTGTCCAAAAATGAACAAAGCATGGATAAATTAATCAGAAGTGTAGGAATATGTAGGTTGTATAGTTCTGTAGTTCTGTACCAAAAGGCAAAAGCTAGTGTACTCAATGATCTTGCAAGAAGAATATATTCTTTCTTTTTCTAAGCAAATCCTTGGAGAGATCACTCATAAAACGCGTACGAGAAAGACATGTTACTTGGCTTAAGGATTATTTAGTTGATGTCTTTAATTTACCCTAATTATTTTAATAATTCTCTTATCTAGTTATTCAAAGAATAATTGACAATGCAACTAGTCTAATTGAATACTTGTCTTGAATACTAAAATAAACTAAATGAGCCCAACAATTTGACGTCATAATCACAGAATATTTGTGTTATTGAACTTCAGTCATTCTGATTTCAGAAAGACCATTTCGTATGAAGATTTAAAATGGACCAAATAAAACAATTTTTATGATAAATTGTGACCATTTATTAATAAAACTAGTTTTGTAACCCTTGAAAATCACGGGTTTCGTATTGATTTAGTGATCTAAAAGTTAGTATTTCAGTGCGTCTAGCTTATATAATGTTGTTTTACGTGTGAAAACAAGTCAATTTTCGTATTCATTAATTTATTAAAGGGTTAAAAATTTAATATCAGATTTAAAATGTCTTCTATTAACTTTCGTATTTAGTGTTTAAAGTTTAAAAGTTTCGGCCGTAAATATGTGCTATGTAAATAAAAAAATATAACTTGACAACTAAATATTTATATTTGTTGTTGAAATATCTTTCCATAAGATAATTTTCGAAAAAAAAGGTAGTATATAAATGAAGAAAAATAGAGTTACAGTGGCATCTTGTAAACCAAGTGAAGTTAATTTTGGAATAGCGAGAGTGTTTGGAATAGCTAGAGTATAACGGAGGGACTCGTTAACATAACATCAGTTCTTTTCTAGTAAATAATGGTGTTACTCAGAGGTTCCAATTTTCATTGTTGGTTGTCTAAAAAATCTCCATAACTATTATTTCCGTTCTAAAGTAAGGAAAAACTTTAGTTAGCCAATATTGTCCATAGATAACTAACTACCACCATAACTACCATAAAAACTAGACATCAAATCTTTCTTTCATTTAAGGGGTAAAGTTGGTAATTCACCACTTTTTCTTGAATCTTCCCAAAATAGAAAAGGGGCAATAAAAAAAGGGATGGAGGGGGTAACATTTTGCTCTAAATGGTAATAGGAATATCAAATCATGATAATAATATAATTCACAATATGATAATATTGCGATATAGTCTTAAAATAAAATTTAGACTTAGATATATCTTTAAGATATATCTCGATTAGATTATGTTTCCAATTAGTATCCTCTTATAATTGCTATACTACAAGCATCTCTTATGATCAACAATATTCAAACTATCAATTCATTTAATTCTTATTCTCTACTTGGTATCACATACCCCTGTTTGAAACCTTAAGATAGAAATGGTCAGTCGTAATCGTTGATAATGGATCCCGGGTCCTATCCGGCTAGATCGCAATATTTTGGATCAATTGGATATAGATATGGATCAGATCTATATGTGTAGAAATGGGTCTGAATACGGATCCATACTATCGAGATCCTGATTCTAACCCAATCCATTTTTTTTTTTTGAAATAAAAATTTTAAAAAAAGTTAGAGAAATAACATAATTATAATCATTTCTTAGAGTTTTTCTTAAACTAAACTAATGATTTCTTTCTCATTTAACAATTTTTGGTAGAAAAAAAATTCTTTTTGTTGTTACTTTATTTTATGAAACATTGTTTCGATATCTTTACAATTTTAGTTTTAACATTTGCATTCTAATCTGAATTGATTGTATGTTAAGTTATAATTAACCCAAAAATTAATATTTTAATATCTGCAAAGTGATCTATTTTTTTATCATAAGAAGGATACAAGATAGGTTCAGATTCAGTTAAGATCCACAAAATATGGATGTGGATTTGAGTATTTCAGAACATGTGGATATGGGTCGGGTCAGTTACGGGTCTGACAAAACGCGGGTCAATTTCGGATCGGGTCAGGCTAATTTGGGTTTAGAGTCATATTCGAGGTTCTACGATTCGGGTTAATTTCGAGTCTCGGGTCAACCTATTCGGTTCGGGTTGCTTTTGTCAGGGCTACATATTACCTTCATAAAGGAAACTGGGTGTAGATAATATCAAGAACCAAAAATAAAGTATCGAGAACCAAAAATAATAATATTATGTCTAACATGGGTGCTAGTTGATCAGTGGCGGAGCCAGGATTTGAATTTAGGGGGGGCGAAAAATTTCAGGGGGGGCAAACGACTACTTTTATAAGGCACTTTTAAAAAATTTCGAAAAATTTCTCTTAAAACTTCGAAAATTTCAACCGCTAGGGGGGGCGAGCGCCCCTGCTAGCCCCCCCTAGCTCCACCACTGTAGTTGATCCACTACACCCCCTAGGATACGCTACCTGAGGAAAAAGGTTGATGGAAGAGTTCATTTTCTTAGATTTTAAGTAAAAAAGGGGATTAGGGATTTAATTAAAGTGTATGTGTAAAAGTAAAGTCTTTACCTGAAAAAAGTATTTATGTAAAAGATGTAATGTGACACCCTCAAATTTGCGGAAAGAAAAAAAATAATTTAAATACATAATGAAGGTGTCTGAAATAAAAAGGTTCATTACAAAAGAAATTTAATATTATACATAAAAATTATACAAGGACGGGAGACATATCTCCCGTATAAATACGGAAATGAAAGAGTGTATAATAATATCCAATCTAAGAACCGAATATAGGTCCAAGGTAATACTTCGCTCGCTAGCTCGTCAATGTACCCAATGTATGCATTCACCACCTGTTCGACCGCATTAAATATAAACACGGAAGCCACAGTCAGTGGGGAGTAACTCCGAGTTCTCCCAGCCACGAAATGTCGAGTTTGATGAAACATGCATAACATAAAAGCAATGTATATGGAAAATACAAAACTTAAACATATATGATATGCTTTTCATGTTATGAAACAGATAACTAACAAATAACCTAGCATGTGAAAGCTATCATGTGAAACCGATAATAAACTATAACTCGAGGTAGGGTAGCTGGTATGCTAGCTCATAGGTTCCTCTCAGAAACATGGCCGTGATACACTCAAACCCTAATCAACACGTAATCATGTGAATCAGTTAACAATCGGTAATCCAAACTCTATCAATCTTAGCCGGCTTGCATCTCACCTTCTAAAACTCATAGAATCATACAAACATGAAAGACTAATACTTCTATAAACAGGCATAAGTTCCTAGGGCGGCCAATAGTCATCTGTAACTCGAGGCTATACCACAAGGTAGGAAAACATCCTAGTCCTAGACTGATCAGACCTAGCGACAACAGCTATTCCATTTCCCGTCTCATGACATAACCGTACACAAGAAACTCTGCTAGGCGACCCCCTAAGCAGAGATGGCTAGTACTTAAGCTGGCTCCCTTCCCAAAGCGGAACTCTTAGGATGCCATGCCCCGACTTGGGGATAAGCCCCCCAGGCCAGGGACACAAACGCTATCAGTGGCGAACATATACTCGTTAAAGATAGTACGTGCCTATCAATGTCATGGTCCAAGCTACTCATTTAGAATTAGAATGGTCAAGACGCCATATCCTCATAATTCTCTATGGGTACTTAGTCAACACGACACCAACCATGAAATAAAACAGTCACGGGAACAACATCCTATCATGTGACTAATTTGCATATAAATCATAATCAAATATCATATCGCCTCATATCTACTAAGGCTAATTCAATAATTAAATAAAACCTTACTTGAAGACAAATCCCCGACCCGAGTCCCGCGACGGGTCATCAGTCAAAACGGGGCTGACTAGATCTTAGTGTGACCAAACCCGTTTGGTCAAACCGGCTAGAAACAGAGTCTTTACCAATTAGACTTAGACATAAAAATCAACATATTCATTACATGTTATTTTATTAAAACTTCTAAAATGTGAATTATTAAATCTTACGAAAAACCCGCTTGACTTAAAGGATATCAAATTAAACTACGATCTCGTATTATAATTTCTAACATGTGAGAAATAATAATTTTATGAAAAACACTTTTAATTAAATAATTTACTTATTAAAATTTCCCACTTGCTAAATATTACAAAAACACGATAAATTAACATTTAACTCAAAAACCGTCACAAGTCCAAAGTGGGACCCACGGGC
>JAIUZE010028068.1:0-10037 GCA_022085475.1 Heliosperma pusillum
TTACTTTGTCTTTTGTTAACACTTTGAGAGACTACGTCTCTTGTGGTATTTTTATTTAGTTTGTGATATTTTGACACTCCTCGTATTTTTCTATCTTGCATGTATAAAGGTTTTTAAAATACCGTATTTCCGACTAGACGGGGTAATTTCATCTTGACCAGCTATGTTAGATGGGGTAATTATTTCTAGACGGGGTAATTTCATCATGCTTGTATGTTTTATATTTCCGCATTCGCGAGGGTTGTCACATCTGCGTTGTTATCATCCGTAGCAATCTTGTCTATCACTATCTCCCTTTGCTTCACGTAATCTCGGATCATGTGAGCCTTCCGTTGTACATGCCTAGACTTGTTGCTGGACTTAGACTCCTTAGCCTGGAAGATGGCACCACTATTATCACAATTGATGGTGATCGGGTCATCCGAACTAGGAACTACAGTTAGTCCCTGTAAGAACTGACGCATCCATATAGCTTCCTTCGCAGCCTCTGAAGCAGCATAGTACTCGGACTCAGTCGTAGAATCTGCTATAACACTTTGTTTAGAGCTTTTCCAGCTGACCGCAGCGCCATTAAGAGTAAAAACGAATCCAGACTGAGATTTCGAGTCATCTCGATCCGTTTGGAAACTAGCATCTGCGTAACCGATTGCGCATAGCTCAGTGTCACCTCCATAAGTCAATACCCAATCCTTAGTCCTCCGTAGGTACTTAAGGATATTCTTAACAGCCATCCAGTGTGTTTTCACCTGGATTGCCTTGGTACCGACTCGTCATACTCAATGCATATGCCACGTCTGGACGTGTGCATATCATGGCATACATGATCGATCCTATAGCTGATGCATAAGGAACCCGACTCATGCGCTCGACCTCTTCCGATGTCTTTGGTGCCTGAGCTTTACTCAACTGCATCCCAGAAATCATTGGAAGGGTCCCCTTCTTGGAGTTGGTCATGCTGAACCTCTCAAGAATCTTATCTATATAAGACTCCTGACTGAGGGATAACATCCGTCGTGATCTATCTCTGTAGATACGGATCCCCAAAATTCTTTGTGCCTTGCCCATATCTTTCATCTGGAAATGGTTCTTTAACCAAACTTTTACCGAAGTTAAGAGAGGTATGGCATTCCCAATCAAGAGTATGTCATCTACATACAATATTAGGAAGACAATCTTGCTCCCACTCGACTTGATATATAAGCATGGTTCCTCGACCGATCGATTAAATCCATTCTCTTTTATCACCTGGTCGAAACGATGATTCCAACTCCGAGAAGCTTGCTTAAGTCCATAAATGGAAACGCTTTAAGCTTGCATACCTTCTTAGGATTCTGAGGGTCAATGAAACCTTCGGGTTGTACCATGTACAACTTCTCCTCCAAATAACCGTTTAAGAAGGCGGTTTTCACGTCCATCTGCCAAATTTCATAGTCATGAAAAGCGGCAATCGCTAAGATTATCCGAATGGAACGCAACATGACTACGGGTGCAAAAATTTCATCATAGTGCAATCCTTGCACTTGAGTGAAACCCTTTGCCACTAGTCGTGCCTTGTAGGTATCTGGTTGTCTTTCTACAGAATGCTTTATTTTGTAAAGCCATTTGCACTGAAGAGGCCGAACCTTATCAGGTAAGTCAACCAGATCCCATACGTCATTCTCATACATAGAGTCCATCTCGGATTGCATAGCGTCAAGCCATAGCTTAGAGTCGGAACATGTCATGGCACCTTTATAGGTAGCGGGTTCGTTACTCTCTAGGAGTAAAACGTCATCTCTCTCATTCTCCTCCACCATACCAATGTATCTGTCTGGAGGAATAGAGTGTCTACCCGACCTCCTAGGTTCCAAAGGAATATTAACCGCAACCGATGATGAAGGAACAGTTTCCTCCATTGGTTGCTCGGTTGTTGGTTCTTGAATCTCCGACAGATCGAAGGTTCCATTACTTGTCCTATTCTTGAGAAACTCTTTCTCTAAGAACGTCGCACTAGCCGCAACAAAAACTCGATGTTCGGTAGGCGAGTAAAAGTAATGACCAAACATCCCTTTTGGATAACCAATAAAGTATGTCTTGACCGATCGTGGGCCGAGCTTATCGTCAGGTCTCCGCTTGACATAAGCCTCGCAGCCCCAAACCCGAATAAAGGACAAGTTAGGGACCGTTCCCTTCCATAATTCATATGGACTCTTGTCTACAACTTTAGACGGACTTCGGTTAAGTATTAGAGCAGCTGACAAAAGAGCATAACCCCACAATGAATCAGGTACAACCGTGTGACTCATCATGGATCGAACCATATCAAGTAATGTTCGATTTCTCCGTTCAGACACACCATTCAATTGTGGTGTTCCAGGTGGAGTTAACTGCAGTACTACACCACAGTCTTTAAGGTGTCGATCAAACTCCTTCGAAAGATATTCACCACCACGATCTGAACGTAGTGCTTTAATCTTTCTATCCAGCTGGTTTTCAACCTTATTCTGGATCCTTGAACTTGTCAAAGGACTCACTTTTATGCTTCATTAAGTAGACATATCCATATCTACTCAAATCGTCCGTGAAAGTGATAAAATATCTATAGCCATCTCTAGCGTTGAGTGACATAGGTCCACACACATCAGTATGTATGAGTCCTAATAGGTCAGCAGCGCGCATTCCAACACCTTTTAAGGAAATTCGAGTCATTTTGCCTATGAGACATGATTCACACGTGCCAAAAGATTCATAGTCAAATGGGGATATAGTCCCATTGTCAATGAGCTTCTTCACGCGGTTTTCATTTATGTGTCCCATACGGCAATGCCATAAATAGGTTTGATCTTTGTCACCAACCTTTGCTTTCTTACTACTCACATGCATTATATCTGTGGTTTGATCTAAAACATAAATCTCATTCATGGAAACTGCTTTACCATAAATCTTTCGTTTAAAGAGAAAATACATCTCTTACCCTTTATTACAAACGAAAAACCGTCCTTATCAAGTACGGAAACAGAAATAATGTTTTTAGATAAACTGGGTACATAGTAACAGTTATTCAGAAATAACTCAAATCCACTCGGGAGTTGGATTACATATGTTCCCACTGAAACGGCAGCTACTCTTGCTCCATTCCCCACTCGCAGGTCCACATCACCCCTTGCGAGAGTTGTGATGTTTCTTAGGCCCTGCAAATGATTGCACAGATGAGAACCACAACCAGTATCTAGTACCCAAGTTCCGAAACTTGCATGGTTAATCTCAATCATATGAATAAAAGAAGAAGACATACCAACAGGAGAGACGCGGCCTGCTTTTATGTCCTCACGGTACACGGGGCAGTTCCTCCTCCAATGCCGAAGCTTGTGGCAATGGTGGCACTTCACGTTACCTTCATCGCTCTTTGTCTTGCCTTGTGAGCTACCGCTAGTCTCACCAGGCCCACTCTTGCCTTGCCCTGGCTTTTTGAATTTCGGCTTCCCTACAGCTAGGTTGGCCTTAGCCTTGCCCTTACCTTTGCCCTTGTTGGCAATCATGAGAACGTCCTGTTTCAGACTCCCACTCAATTTCAGATCACTCTCTGTCTGTACGAGGAGTGAGTGGAGCTGATGAAGGCTCTTCTTCATATCATTCATATAGTAATTTGCCCTGAGAAGGAAAAAACCATCATGAAGTGAATGAAGAACGCGGTCTATGACGATCTTCTCATCGATTTTGCAACCAAGTGCCTCCAGTTTCTCGACATTCTCAATCATATCAAGAATGTGTGGGCTAACCGCTTGGCCCTTCTGGAGTTTCGCCTCAAAGAAGCGACAGGTATGCTCATAGCTAACGATCATCGGAGCTTTCGAGAACTCGTTAGAGAGCGTGGTGAAAATATTATTCGCACCATGGGCAATGAATCGCCTTTGCAAATTTGATTCCATTGAAAAGATGAGTACGTTCTTTATCGCACCCGCCTCCATCATGAAATCACTATAAGCAAGTGATTCATTAGCTCCTGCATTGGGGCCTGGGTTGGGCGTTAGTGGCTCAGTCAAGTACTTGAGCTTACCGTCAGCAATGGCAGCATTCCGTAATGCCGCCTCCCAGTCCGCAAAGTTGGACCCGTTATTCTTCAGTCGTGTTGATTGATTCATAGTGTCCATGAACATCTTAAGCCAGGACTCACGTCCGAGCGTGGCACTTGGCATTGGGTCATCAGTATGGCCAGCCATTTTGTTATTTAGCAGTTATATCTGTATATAACGAATTCAAAAACTGTGAAAAAGAAAATAAATATGATAAGTATTCATCGTTTTAAATTTTGAGTCTAATGAAAAACTGTTTAATGCGATGACTCGTGCATTTATACAATTGACCTCCCTCAAGAATTATATAAATGATCCCAAGACTCAATTTCTGTAAATTGATAAGCCAACCTCTTGGCTAATTCTACTTTTAGAATTCCTGGTCGATAAATTTCTGTAAATTCTATCTTTAGTCCATCATAATCACGAGATATTACTCGTACTATAATGTTGAGATAAAATAGGTCAACACTCACTACTTACCCAACGTAGAAGGGGTCATATTATGACTTCCGACGAAGAAGGGGTTCATAGTAGTTTTCCCTATAAAGACTAGTCTCAATTTTATTTATATGGGGAAGGTCCCATCATCTTAACTTTAATTCATTTTAAGTGAACGAATGTCTAGCAACTCGAGAATGATTTAAACTAAGGTGATGGCCCTAAAAGCGAGTGACATCTGTATGTCCATGATTAAAATATTCAAACTGTATGAATCATTTTTCATGCATTTTTAGGTGGTTTGGTTTAGGCGGAATATGATGCAATTATCTATCATGTGAATAAAGCAACGAGAATGGAAAAATAAAACGCAAAATAAAACACCTAGTGTTGCCTAACTACCAAAATGAACAAAATACAAGTTTGGAATCCATCCTTATGGACCCGAGAAGCTTGACTTGATGTTCCACCTTGGTCCATATAGCGGGAGTGAGCCATCCGATCTCCATCTTGAATCTTCTCAAAATACATTTTAAAAATACAAATGTAAACCTATTTACATTCTAATTCAAAATGATTCCAAAAATTAAAATTACATAGGGGAGATACGAGATCTCAAAATACAACCAAGACTATGTTTCCATCATTACGAAAACATAATCTACTAAGGCCACACTAGTAAATTACAACTGATTGTACAAAAATGCGTAAAATTAAACCATTCAAACAACATTCAACATAATAAAAGCATCAACTAAAATTAATCATACAAAACATAATGCATAAATTATGTTGATTAATTATCCAAACCACCATTAAATCATGTGACGATTCCGTAATCCATCACTAGATTTCAATCAAAATCCAATGAAATTCATAATCAATATGAATAACAACAACATTATTTTAAACCTTTTTAAAATAACATGGTATCAAAAATTTGTGAACTTTTTCACAAAAAGAATCATACATTATCTTAATAATGTACAAAACAAAAACGGTATAAGAAAAAATAAAACGATTTTTTTTTATTATTACTGTTCACGTATGAACAGTAGCATGTACCCAATTTTTTTTTTTTCTCTCTCGGTTTATAACAAAACCGAAAAAACTTTACAAAAAAAACTTTGCAGTTGCTGCCATTAAAAAAAAAACAGATTTTTTTTTTATTCTGTGAACAGTACATGAACAGTACACGGGCAGAAAAAAAAAATTCAAATTAAACGGTTTTAATTCGATCATGCTTATATTAACTAGATCGGTACAGACAAAACAATATCTAATCGATATTAAACATTGATACAAACTAGATGATCCAAATTAACCTTTTAACATGAATATCTAGATCATTTTATACCGAAAATATAAAGCAAAAGGATGTTCATAAACATTCATATCAAATTCCATTTACGTTTTAATTCAATCATTATTCAATCAAAACATCTACAAATTCATATATTATTATCTCAACCTTTTAAAATAACAATATTTGAATCAAAATGGAACACCAAAAAAAATAAAACACACGGCATAAAAATTTGTTTTTGCCGAAATGAATTTTTTTTTAAAAAAATATTATACAAATTCAAAATTTACGAAAATCATATAAACAATTTCATAGCCCTAAGGCTCTGATACCACTTGTGGGAAAATATCCGTATACTTCCCTTTAAATCACTCAGGATTATAATGAAATTATGATTAAATGATTAATAGTCATAAACGAAAATGCATAATTAAGCGAGAGATTAGAAATAACCTTTAGTCCTTGCTTAAAGGCCTAAGAACAATATCAAAATGATGATATCTTCTAATCGTAGCACCCAAGATAGAATGAGAAATGCCCTTTAATTTGCTAGAATATTTTTGTCAAAAGTTGCTGTTAACTTTTTGATCTTGTGATGTGAAGAGATGGAGGCACAAGTGAGAAATGAATTAGGGTTAGAATTTTTTTTCACTTCTCCTCTTGTCTCACGGCTTAATTAGGGTCTTTATGAGGAGATTTTTCTCCTCAAAATAACTACCCATTAACCGAAAATTCCAGAGTGAATCTGGACTTTATTTCGGTTAAATTCGCTTAAATATATAATGTGTATTATTATTATAAATGTCATTTGTGTTGTCATGTATTAATATGTCCATACAACATTTTGTAGTCGATACATTAATACCGGTCTGACAACATCTAATATGAAAATCGTATAATATATACGTTAATTATAATTATCCGTATAATTATAATTTGCTAATTCAATATAACATTTTATATTCAATTACGAATTAACATTTTAATTCGCATAAGCTTACATTATATATATGCTAATTAAATACAACAGTTTATATTTAATTACGAATTACTTTTAATTCGTCTCAGCTTATATTATTTAATCGTTATTAAATAATCGTCTCATCATCACATTGACTAACCTTTTAGTCAAATACACTGACTAACCTTTTAGTCATATAATAGGGCATCAATATGATTATTTTCTCAAATAATCACATCTCTCAAACACATCCTTTAGGTGTGACTTTTAGGGACCAGTTGATCACCGCCATCTGTATGACAATAACGTCAAACTTATCTAGCAAGCCAACCGTTATTGATAAACGTTAATCAACTGATTATTATACAAAGTATACCCTGTGAACCTACAGAGATTTATTTATGTTATTGCACTAACTGTGGAGGACACTAGCTCCAACAACATGTTCCCCTCTTCCCCAACAATATGTGTGGTATGTTATCTTTCTCATCAACTTGTGATACATGTGGTGGTGTGGGACACACTTCTCAAATTTGCACTTCACCTTCTTATTTCTCATCTCCTCTCAATGTGAACGTAATATATGATGCCAATGTTGCACCTCCTTCTAATGAAAGCGTGTCACACTTTGATTGTTATCCAACTCACCTCTTAAACACCAACTCACATCCAAAAATAACAAAAGTGAGTTCGAGTTTATGACAATTGATGATGATTCATGTTTGAATAATGTGCATTGTTCTTATGTCATTGATTATTTAATTGATATGTATTTGAATGAGCTTGAGCATGTGACATTTGATGTGAATCTTGATTATGCCAATTGTGTTGACAATGTTGTTGGTTGGAGAAATCCTTGGGACGAGTATGCGATTATTGATGTGCGATATGATGGCGACTGTGTAAGGGTGACTTTTGACATCATTGATGTAGAGAGGGATGAAAATTTTATACCCAAGGAGATTTCCCAACCACCCTTGCATGTTAATATGATGAATGATGATGATGATGATCTGGATGCCCTTGGCTTCTCTTTTGAGCCACCTTGTCATTTTACGATACAACCCCCACCCTCCTTTTTCCAACCTACACCTTATTTTGTTAATTGTGAGTTGGAGAGTTTCAACTTTGATGAAAATGTGTGGTTGAGTGAACCAAGTTGCCTTGGTTTATGTGATTTTGAGAGGGTATCGTTTGATGTAATCCAGGAGGTGGTGGAGAGGGAGTTAGTCCAGAGGAATGATGAGGAAAATAAGTCTTAAGATGCTTCTTTAGAGGAGAGTGTGGATATTGATGATAAATGAGATGTTGAGATCGATTTGCTTGAGGGACCCCTTCTTGATTAATTTGAGGTTGAATTTGGGATGAATGATACAACTAGCGAGGAAGAAAAAATGGGAAAGGATAAGGAGAGAATTGTTAGTTATGATGATTATTGGATGGAAGAGAGTGTGAGGATCGATTGTGAGATGTATCTTCTTGACGAACCTATTCTTGAGAAATTTGAGGCTCCTTCTTGTGGCGAGGATGAGTTACTTACGCTCACAAATGAAAATGAAGTAGTCTTTGAGTATCTTGAGAGTGATATTGAGGAAGAGAGCATGCTTGAAAGGTTGGAAATTAAGTGGGATGAGGAGCTTCTTGAGGATGATAACTTAGAGATATCCATTTTGACCACCCCTTATGTTTTGCTTGAGTCTCCTACTTTTGTTGAGCATCTTGACCCTCATATCTCTTATGAGCCCACCCCATCACAAATCATGATGTCAATGTTAACCCTATACTTGATGGTTCTTGTGTGGATGAAATATTTGGAATCCCCCTCCCGATAATCTTAATGCTTTTGATGTGTTACTTTCTCTTCTTAAGAGGGATACTGTGACACCCTCCAATTTGCGGAAAGAAAAAAAATAATTTAAATACATAATGAAGGTGTCTGAAATAAAAAGGTCATTACAAAACGGAAACAATGTTATACAAAAGAAATATACAAGACGGGAGACATATCTCCCGTATAAATACGGAAATAAAAGAGTGTATAATAATATACAATCTAAGAACCGAATATAGGTCCAAGGTAACTACTTCACTCGCTAGCTCGTCAATGTACCCCAAATATGCATTCACCACCTGTTCGACCGCATTAAATATAAACACGGAAGCCACAGTCAGTGGGGAGTAACTCCGAGTCCTCTCCCAGCCACGAAATGTCGAGTTTAATAAAACATGAATAACATAAAAGCAATGTATATGAACAATACAAAACTTTAACATATATGATATGCTTTTCATGTTATGAAACAGATAACTAACAAATAACCTAGCATGTGAAAGCTATCATGTGAAACCGATAATAAACTATAACTCGAGGTAGGGAAGCTGGTATGCTAGCTCAGAGGTTCCTCTCAGAAACATGGCCGTGATACACTCAAACCCTAATCAACACGTAATCATGTGAATCAGTTAACAATCGGTAATCCAAACTCTATCAATCTTAGCCGGCTTGCATCTCACCTTCTAAAACTCATAGAATCATACAAACATGAAAGACCAATACTCTACAAACAGGCATAAGTTCTTAGGACAGTCAATAGTCGACTTCTGTAACTCGAGGCTATACCACAAGGTAGGAAAACATCCTAGTCCTAGACTGATCAGACCTAGCGACAACAGCTATTCCGTTCCCCGTCCCATGACATAACCGTACATGAGAAACTCTACTAGGCGACCCCCTAAGCAGAGATGGCTAGTACTTAAGCTGGCTCCAGTCCCAAAACGGATCAGGCAGCCATGCCCCGACTGGGATATAAACCCACCAAGCCGAGACACAAAAGCTATCAAGCGGCAAACTCCGTATGCTCGTTAAAGATAGTACGGCCTATCAATGTCATGGTCCAAGATACTCATTTAGATTTAGAATGGTGAAGACGCCATATACTTATAATTCTCTATGGGTACTTAGTCAACACGACATATATCATACAATCAAACAGTCACGGGAAAAACTTCCTATCATGTGACTAATTGCATACAAATCATATTCAAATATCATATCGCCTCATATCTACTAAGGCTCATTCATTCATTCATTAAATACAACCTTACTTGAAGACAAATCCCCGACCGAGTCCCGCGACGGGTCATCAGTCAAAACGGGGCTGACTAGATCTTAGTTTGACCAAACCCGTTTGGTCAAACTGGCTAGAAACAGAGTCTTTACACATTAGACTTAGACATAAACTCAACATATTCATTACATGTTATTTTATTAACTTCT
>JAIUZE010028071.1:0-15291 GCA_022085475.1 Heliosperma pusillum
TATGGTCTTTCTTCTCCTTGGGTAACGTCTTAAGGGAATGTATAAGAATAAGTCTGCAGGTGATTGATTACCTAGGAAACAAATAATAATGCTCATTTTAGGATTAAATTAAAGGGAATAAGGTAAGTAGTCTTTGTCAAATCTGAATCTGTTGCTACGGTCTAAGCCGGTTAAAGAAAGAAAGAATTGGCTGCTGACCAATCAAAAGAAAGCTTCCTTTCCCTGAGTCCTAAGGGCCTGCCTCTTCATCTTACTCATCCTCTGCTATCGGAAAAGCAAGAAAGATAAGGAAAGGTAAGGTAGTTTGACCTTCTTAGTTACAAAGCACTAAGGTTTTTTACTTGCTCGCCTTATAAGGAAGGGAGCTTTGCTGACTCGCTTAAGAATTACAAGTAGGGGCCGAGTGACGCGAGTGAAGTCTGGACCTGGGGATGTGAAGTATCCAGTGGGAATTTTTGACATGTCGCTTCCAATTGTACTATTCTACAGTGCACAAGCATGCTAAAGCCGGGAGTAGGGGAGCAATCTAAGAGTTCGGCAAATGAGTAACTTCTCGTTTAACGGGGGCTGCCTCTCCCTTCTGTTCACCACCCGGATACCCTTGAGAGGACTTAATTTCTGATAAACCCTTTAAGGCGATTCAGAAAGTCCAATCCCTCACTTTATCCCGGTATGCAGCCACGTCGGTCGAGTATAGCGTGCTTATCTAGGGACACCACTCCCCGGAGTCAGAATAGACTGGAGACAGTAGTTCTTCTACCCAGGACCAAGTCCCTCACGAAACCAGTCTACAACCAGAGCCTTCTTGTCTATCCACTAAGCGCCCGAGGACCTTCCTCCTGTCCCCAAGGTACGGGGATAGAAGAGGAAGATCTGCATCGTATGATAGTTTCTCTGGTCACTTACGACATGTAATCAGTGAATGATTCCCGGGGGGAAGCATGAGCGTCTTAGTGAAGAGTGTAACTTCAGCTCTTAGCAGCGAAGAACAGATCATAGCTCTCACCAGCACGATTGGGGACAAGGAAACTCGGGGGACCGACGCCTCGGAGGTCGAAGAATTTCCGCAGTCGAGGGGCTCCCGGAGACACGAGAGCCAGAGGGCTAGCATCTAGCCCGGCGGATGAGCGAAGCGAGCTCCCCGGCCGGTGAGAGCTATGAGCGGGGCGCAGCGGATAAGAGATGAAGTGGAACGCCCGGCATTACTTCCTTGCCCGAAGATAGCTTCCCAAACTCACTTCTTTCTCAAGTACTGAGCTAATGCATGGGCTGCGCTCTCCTCTTAGTCCTCAACCTTGTCCCTAAAGATAGGTCAAAGAAGAGTTCCTGTAAGGGGCGAAGCCTTCCATAACATAAGACGTACTTACTAGCTAGTATTCGTCTCACTAGCTATAAATAGCCTCTCCCTATACGGTCGAGCTCTTAAGAACCTAAAGTAAAGGGCCTAATATTATTCCTATTCCTATACTGTTTCAAGGCTTGTAACAGGAGATCTAAGATCTTACTGGGGGAGATACCTTACTTGAGTGAAGGGCACCTGCTGCTTTCGCAAAGGACGTCTTGGTATGAAGCATCGCTTGCACGCACTAGCTTCCGTGCCACGTTAAGCAGAAGAACTAGTAGTTTATGGGTCTCCTTACTGATAGGTAAGACACGGGATCTCCCAATTCGTAATTTGTTAATAGGAGCCTCCTTTACTTGACCTGGAGAATGAGCCACTTGATGGCAGATTTGATGGCAAAGCTTGCACGCGAATCCTAGGCTTCATAATCAATCATAGAAACGTTACCTGCATATGCTGCACTAGGAAGTGAATGAGTCCCCTCGAATGCTCGGGTACTCCTAGAATATATTTATCATTTCCTATATAGAAGTTGCTTGCCCACAAGCACCTATGTCCTATGACTGAGGTCGAATATTTTGTTTTATTCATACATAGGAAGAGATATAGGCAAAAGCTACGTATGATAGCGCGTAATGGTTACGACCCCGGGAAGGGACGTGCCCCTGCAGGAGATTTCCCGATCAACGATCAGGACAATCCTCTGGCGAAAGAAGACGAACCCGCCGCCGCTTGCCCTCACGCCGTTCAGTTCGCATCCTGTTGTTAGCAAGATGAGCGGAGTTCTGTCTTTCCCGGGTTAAATACCCTATTAGTATCATAATTGTGGGAATTATGTGGCCCCGGTTATCCGTTGCTGGTGGTCAAAACGACCCACCTGTATCCAGCTGTGCGGATGAAACTTCCTCCCCCTTCTATCGAGTCATTCCATACCTCAGATGCCATTTCTGGCTAAAGAAATCAGGAGAACATAGCCCTATGAAGGTCCTACCATTAAGAATCTTTTCATGAAGCCTGCGGGCACCCTCACCCACTCGATGTGTCGAACCAGGTGCTTCCTTTGCTTCATTCAGTATTGAGGCAGCTTGTGAGGGTTGGTTCCTCTGATTATTCAAAGACAGGTAATTTGAGGAATCCTCGCGCATTAAAGGCTTTTGGGCAAAGCCCGTACCCCCGTTCAGGGATGAAACATCCGTAACTGCCGTTCCCAGCTAAACAAATAGGTATTTGGCGTCTTTCTAGCGGTCTCAGGATCTCGAACCGAAGCTTGCGGGCAGCACAATCCTCTGGATTTGACGAACATAGCCCCGGTGTGGACTTCCTTTTATTAAGAACTTCACAGACGTACCTAGTTGAATCGACAAAAGAATGCTTTCCTTGCTCTGAGATCGGGGATGCCCAACCTGCTTCCTTTGGCTTTCTTCGGAAGAGTGCACCCTGAGGGCAGGTTGGTTCCTGATTATCCAAGTTAAGTTAAGTTATGTCATGGTGGCCCATCACTGTCTGATAAGGCGCTGTAATACCCGGGGAGGGGGTCCTTAAACTATTCTTGAACTCATAACAGACTCATAATAGAAAGCCTGGGTTTAGCGCTTTAAAAAGACCTATCAATAAAGAACCCGAGAAAGCATAGTTAGACAAGATATTTCTATCCCTTTGTTTAGCTATTGAGAAGGCTCCTGCTACAGCTATTCTTTCTGCTCCACTTAATTATTAGCCATCGCTTCCTTAGCTCTCCTATTGATCCTCGCCCATCTTTGGCTGCCTGTGAGGAGGTTTATGTTGGACCTCTGCCTACAAGTGCCGCTGCCATGTCTGCTTCTGATACAGGTGTGTTTTGTTCTTCACCATCAGTCCTCCTCTTCTTGGCTTTTTGATCCCGGTGCATCTCATCACATGACATCTGATTCTTTTTAAAAATGGCTCTCGTCTATTCCTTACGCTGCGCATAAGTCAGTAAACAACCTTAACGCAAGCGTTAAGAGAGTCAACTACCTTTTTCCATTCATACTGCAGATGGATCCCCTAAGTGAATCAAATCGGATCCATCACTACCGGCTTCGGCCCCTAATGTTTTTCATGGTCCTCGTCTATCACTCAAAAACTTTCTTTTAGTCAGATTAAAGATTCAGGTCAGGATGTGATGTTCTTTTTTCCTCCCCTTGATTTCCAAGCAGCAATCTTGCTTTCATGTCCGGAAGCTCACTTTTGATATGGTCTTTCTTCTCCTTGTGTAACGTCTTAAGGGAATGTATAAGAATAAGTCTGCAGGTGATTGATTACCTAGGAAACAAATAATAATGCTCATTTTAGGATTAAATTAAAGGGAATAAGGTAAGTAGTCTTTGTCAAATCTGAATCTGTTGCTACGGTCTAAGCCGGTTAAAGAAAGAAAGAATTGGCTGCTGACGAATCAAAAGAAAGCTTCCTTTCCCTGAGTCCTAAGGGCCTGCCTCTTCATCTTACTCATCCTCTGCTATCGGAAAAGCAAGAAAGATAAGGAAAGGTAAGGTAGTTGACTTACTTAGTTAAAGCACTAAGGTTGTTTACTTGCTCGACCTTATAAGGGAGAGGGAGCTTTGCTGACTCGCTTAAGAATTACAAGAAGGGGCCGAGTGAAGCGAGTGAAGTCTGGACCTGGGGATGTGAAGTATCCAGTGGGAATTTTTGACATGTCGCTTCCAATTGTACTATTCTACAGTGCACCAGCATGCTAAAGCCGGGAGTAGGGGAGCAATCTAAGAGTTCGGCAAATGAGTAACTTCTCGTTTAACGAGGGCTGCCTCTCCCTTCTGTTCACCACCCGGATACCCTTGAGGGGACTTAATTTCTGATAAACCCTTTAAGGCGATTCAGAAAGTCCAATCCCTCACTTTATCCCGGTATGGAGCCACGTCGGTCGAGTATAGCGTGCTTATCTAGGGACACCACTCCCCGGAGTCAGCATAGACTGGAGACAGTAGTTCTTCTACCCCGGACCAAGTCCCTCACGAAACCAGTCTACAACCAGAGCCTTCTTGTCTATCCACTAAGCGCCCGAGGACCTTCCTCCTGTCCCCAAGGTACGGGGATAGAAGAGGAAGATCTGCATAGTATGATAGTTTCTCTGGTCACTTACGACATTTAATCAGTGAATGATTCCCGGGGGGAAGCATGAGCGTCTTAGTGAAGAGTGTAACTTCAGCTCTTAGCAGCGAAGAACAGATCATAGCTCGCACCAGCACGATTGGGGACAAGGAAACTCGGGAGACCGACGCCTCGGAGGTCGAAGAATTTCCGCAGTCGAGGGGCTCCCGGAGACACGAGAGCCAGAGGGCTAGCATCTAGCCCGGCGGATGAGCGAAGCGCGCTCCCCGGCCGGTGAGAGCTATGAGCGGGGCGCAGCGGATAAGAGATGAAGTGGAACGCCCGGCATTACTTCCTTGCCCGAAGATAGCTTCCCAAACTCACTTCTTTCTCAAGTACTGAGCTAATGCATGGGCTGCGCTCTCCTCTTAGTCCTCAACCTTGGCCCTAAAGATAGGTCAAAGAAGAGTTCCTGTAAGGGGCGAAGCCTTCCATAACATAAGACGTACTTACTAGCTAGTATTCGTCTCACTAGCTATAAATAGCCTCTCCCTATACGGTCGAGCTCTTAAGAACCTAAAGTAAAGGGCCTAATATTATTCCTATTCCTATACTGTTTCAAGGCGTGTAACAGGAGATCTAAGATCTTACTGGGGGAGATACCTTACTTGAGTGAAGTGCACCTGCTGCTTTCGCAAAGGACGTCTTGGTATGAAGCATCGCTTGCACGCACTAGCTTCCGTGCCACGTTAAGCAGAAGAACTAGTAGTTTATGGGTCTCATTACTGATAGGTAAGACAAGGGATCTCCCAATTCGTAATTTGTTAATAGGAGCCTCCTTTACTTGACCTGGAGAATGAGCCACTTGATGGCAGATTTGATGTCAAAGCTTGCACGCGACTCCTAGGCTTCATAATCAATCATAGAAACGTTACCTGCATATGCTGCACTAGGAAGTGAATGAGTCCCCTCGAATGCTCGGGTACTCCTAGAATATATTTATCATTTCCTATATAGAAGTTGCTTGCCCACAAGCACCTATGTCCTATGACTGAGGTCGAATATTTTGTTTTATTCATACATAGGAAGAGATATAGGCAAAAGCTACGTATGATAGCGCGTAATGGTTACGACCCCGGGAAGGGACGTGCCCCTGCAGGAGATTTCCCGATCAACGATCAGGACAATCCTCTGGCGAAAGAAGACGAACCCGCCGCCGCTTGCCCTCACGCCGTTCAGTTCGCATCCGGTTGTTAGCAAGATGAGCGGAGTTCTGTCTTTCCCGGGTTAAATACCCTATTAGTATCATAATTGTGGGAATTATGTGGCCCGGTTATCCGTTGCTGGTGGTCACAACGACCCACCTGTATCCAGCTGTGCGGATGAAACTTCCTCCCCCTTCTATCGAGTCATTCCATACCTCAGATGCCATTTCTGGCTAAAGAAATCAGGAGAACATAGCCCTATGAAGGTCCTACCATTAAGAATCTTTTCATGAAGCCTGCGGGCACCCTCACCCACTCGATGTGTCGAACCAGGTGCTTCCTTTGCTTCATTCAGTATTGAGGCAGCTTGTGAGGGTTGGTTCCTCTGATTATTCAAAGACAGGTAATTTGAGGAATCCTCGCGCATTAAAGGCTTTTGGGCAAAGCCCGTACCCCCGTTCAGGGATGAAACATCCGTAACTGCCGTTCCCAGCTAACCAAATAGGTATTTGGCGTCTTTCTAGCGGTCTCAGGATCTCGAACCGAAGCTTGCGGGCAGCACAATCCTCTGGATTTGACGAACATAGCCCCGGTTTGGACTTCCTTTTATTAAGAACTTCACAGACGTACCTAGTTGAATCGACAAAAGAATGCTTTCCTTGCTCTGAGATCGGGGATGCCCAACCTGCTTCCTTTGGCTTTCTTCGGAAGAGTGCACCCTGAGGGCAGGTTGGTTCCTGATTATCCAAGTTAAGTTAAGTTATGTCATGGTGGCCCATCACTGTCTGATAAGGCGCTGTAATACCCGGGGAGGGGGTCCTTAAACTATTCTTGAACTCATAACAGACTCATAATAGAAAGCCTGGGTTTAGCGCTTTAAAAAGACCTATCAATAAAGAACCCGAGAAAGCATAGTTAGACAAGATATTTCTATCCCTTTGTTTAGCTATTGAGAAGGCTCCTGCTACAGCTATTCTTTCTGCTCCACTTAATTCTTAGCCATCGCTTCCTTAGCTCTCCTATTGATCCTCGCCCATCTTTGGCTGCCTGTGAGGAGGTTTATGTTGGACCTCTGCCTACAAGTGCCGCTGCCATGTCTGCTTCTGATACAGGTGTGTTTTGTTCTTCCCCATCAGTCCTCCTCTTCTTGGATTTTTGATCCCGGTGCATCTCATCACATGACATCTGATTCTTTTTAAAAATGGCTCTCGTCTATTCCTTACGCTGCGCATAAGTCAGTAAACAACCTTAACGCAAGCATTAAGAGAGTCAACTACCTTTTTCCATTCATACTGCAGATGGATCCCCTAAGTGAATCAAATCGGATCCATCACTACCGGCTGCGGCCCCTAATGTTTTTCATGTTCCTCGTCTATCACTCAAAAACTTTCTTTTAGTCAGATTAAAGATTCAGGTCAGGATGTGATGTTCTTTTTTCCTCCCCTTGATTTCCAAGCAGCAATCTTGCTTTCATTTCCGGAAGCTCACTTTTGATATGGTCTTTCTTCTCCTTGTGTAACGTCTTAAGGGAATGTATAAGAATAAGTCTGCAGGTGATTGATTACCTAGGAAACAAATAATAATGCTCATTTTAGGATTAAATTAAAGGGAATAAGGTAAGTAGTCTTTGTCAAATCTGAATCTGTTGCTACGGTCTAAGCCGGTTAAAGAAAGAAAGAATTGGCTGCTGACGAATCAAAAGAAAGCTTCCTTTCCCTGAGTCCTAAGGGCCTGCCTCTTCATCTTACTCATCCTCTGCTATCGGAAAAGCAAGAAAGATAAGGAAAGGTAAGGTAGTTGACGTACTTAGTTAAAGCACTAAGGTTGTTTACTTGCTCGACCTTATAAGGGAGAGGGAGCTTTGCTGACTCGCTTAAGAATTACAAGTAGGGGCCGAGTGAAGCGAGTGAAGTCTGGACCTGGGGATGTGAAGTATCCAGTGGGAATTTTTGACATGTCGCTTCCAATTGTACTATTCTACAGTGCACAAGCATGCTAAAGCCGGGAGTAGGGGAGCAATCTAAGAGTTCGGCAAATGAGTAACTTCTCGTTTAACGAGGGCTGCCTCTCCCTTCTGTTCACCACCCGGATACCCTTGAGAGGACTTAATTTCTGATAAACCCTTTAAGGCGATTCCGAAAGTCCAATCCCTCACTTTATCCCGGTATGGAGCCACGTCGGTCGAGTATAGCGTGCTTATCTAGGGACACCACTCCCCGGAGTCAGCATAGACTGGAGACAGTAGTTCTTCTACCCAGGACCAAGTCCCTCACGAAACCAGTCTACAACCCGAGCCTTCTTGTCTATCCACTAAGCGCCCGAGGACCTTCCTCCTGTCCCCAAGGTACGGGGATAGAAGAGGAAGATCTGCATCGTATGATAGTTTCTCTGGTCACTTACGACATTTAATCAGTGAATGATTCCCGGGGGGCAGCATGAGCGTCTTAGTGAAGAGTGTAACTTCAGCTCTTAGCAGCGAAGAACAGATCATAGCTCTCACCAGCACGATTGGGGACAAGGAAACTCGGGAGACCGACGCCTCGGAGGTCGAAGAATTTCCGCAGTCGAGGGGCTCCCGGAGACACGAGAGCCAGAGGGCTAGCATCTAGCCCGGCGGAGGAGCGAAGCGAGCTCCCCGGCCGGTGAGAGCTATGAGCGGGGCGCAGCGGATAAGAGATGAAGTGGAACGCCCGGCATTACTTCCTTGCCCGAAGATAGCTTCCCAAACTCACTTCCTTCTCAAGTACTGAGCTAATGCATGGGCTGCGCTCTCCTCTTAGTCCTCAACCTTGTCCCTAAAGATAGGTCAAAGAAGAGTTCCTGTAAGGGGCGAAGCCTTCCATCACATAAGACGTACTTACTAGCTAGTATTCGTCTCACTAGCTATAAATAGCCTCTCCCTATACGGTCGAGCTCTTAAGAACCTAAAGTAAAGGGCCTAATATTATTCCTATTCCTATACTGTTTCAAGGCTTGTAACAGGAGATCTAAGATCGTACTGGGGGAGATACCTTACTTGAGTGAAGTGCACCTGCTGCTTTCGCAAAGGACGTCTTGGTATGAAGCATCGCTTGCACGCACTAGCTTCCGTGCCACGTTAAGCAGAAGAACTAGTAGTTTATGGGTCTCCTTACTGATAGGTAAGACAAGGGATCTCCCAAGTCGTAATTTGTTAATAGGAGCCTCCTTTACTTGACCTGGAGAATGAGCCACTTGATGGCAGATTTGATGTCAAAGCTTGCACGCGAATCCTAGGCTTCATAATCAATCATAGAAACGTTACCTGCATAGGCTGCACTAGGAAGTGAATGAGTCCCCTCGAATGCTCGGGTACTCCTAGAATATATTTATCATTTCCTATATAGAAGTTGCTTGCCCACAAGCACCTATGTCCTATGACTGAGGTCGAATATTTTGTTTTATTCATACATAGGAAGAGATATAGGCAAAAGCTACGTATGATAGCGCGTAATGGTTACGACCCCGGGAAGGGACGTGCCCCTGCAGGAGATTTCCCGATCAACGATCAGGACAATCCTCTGGCGAAAGAAGACGAACCCGCCGCCGCTTGCCCTCACGCCGTTCAGTTCGCATCCTGTTGTTAGCAAGATGAGCGGAGTTCTGTCTTTCCCGGGTTAAATACACTATTAGTATCATAATTGTGGGAATTATGTGGCCCGGTTATCCGTTGCTGGTGGTCAAAACGACCCACCTGTATCCAGCTGTGCGGATGAAACTTCCTCCCCCTTCTATCGAGTCATTCCATACCGCAGATGCCATTTCTGGCTAAAGAAATCAGGAGAACATAGCCCTATGAAGGTCCTACCATTAAGAATCTTTTCATGAAGCCTGCGGGCACCCTCACCCACTCGATGTGTCGAACCAGGTGCTTCCTTTGCTTCATTCAGTATTGAGGCAGCTTGTGAGGGTTGGTTCCTCTGATTATTCAAAGACAGGTAATTTGAGGAATCCTCGCGCATTAAAGGCTTTTGGGCAAAGCCCGTACCCCCGTTCAGGGATGAAACATCCGTAACTGCCGTTCCCAGCTAAACAAATAGGTATTTGGCGTCTTTCTAGCGGTCTCAGGATCTCGAACCGAAGCTTGCGGGCAGCACAATCCTCTGGATTTGACGAACATAGCCCCGGTTTGGACTTCCTTTTATTAAGAACTTCACAGACGTACCTAGTTGAATCGACAAAAGAATGCTTTCCTTGCTCTGAGATCGGGGATGCCCAACCTGCTTCCTTTGGCTTTCTTCGGAAGAGTGCACCCTGAGGGCAGGTTGGTTCCTGATTATCCAAGTTAAGTTAAGTTATGTCATGGTGGCCCATCACTGTCTGATAAGGCGCTGTAATACCCGGGGAGGGGGTCCTTAAACTATTCTTGACCTCATAACAGACTCATAATAGAAAGCCTGGGTTTAGCGCTTTAAAAAGACCTATCAATAAAGAACCCGAGAAAGCATAGTTAGACAAGATATTTCTATCCCTTTGTTTAGCTATTGAGAAGGCTCCTGCTACAGCTATTCTTTCTGCTCCACTTAATTATTAGCCATCGCTTCCTTAGCTCTCCTATTGATCCTCGCCCATCTTTGGCTGCCTGTGAGGAGGTTTATGTTGGACCTCTGCCTACAAGTGCCGCTGCCATGTCTGCTTCTGATACAGGTGTGTTTTGTTCTTCACCATCAGTCCTCCTCTTCTTGGATTTTTGATCCCGGTGCATCTCATCACATGACATCTGATTCTTTTTAAAAATGGCTCTCGTCTATTCCTTACGCTGCGCATAAGTCAGTAAACAACCTTAACGCAAGCATTAAGAGAGTCAACTACCTTTTTCCATTCATACTGCAGATGGATCCCCTAAGTGAATCAAATCGGATCCATCACTACCGGCTTCTGCCCCTAATGTTTTTCATGTTCCTCGTCTATCACTCAAAAACTTTCTTTTAGTCAGATTAAAGATTCAGGTCAGGATGTGATGTTCTTTTTTCCTCCCCTTGATTTCCAAGCAGCAATCTTGCTTTCATTTCCGGAAGCTCACTTTTGATATGGTCTTTCTTCTCCTTGTGTACCGTCTTAAGGGAATGTATAAGAATAAGTCTGCAGGTGATTGATTACCTAGGAAACAAATAATAATGCTCATTTTAGGATTAAATTAAAGGGAATAAGGTAAGTAGTCTTTGTCAAATCTGAATCTGTTGCTACGGGCTAAGCCGGTTAAAGAAAGAAAGAATTGGCTGCTGACGAATCAAAAGAAAGCTTCCTTTCCCTGAGTCCTAAGGGCCTGCCTCTTCATCTTACTCATCCTCTGCTATCGGAAAAGCAAGAAAGATAAGGAAAGGTAAGGTAGTTGACTTACTTAGTTAAAGCACTAAGGTTGTTTACTTGCTCGACCTTATAAGGGAGAGGGAGCTTTGCTGACTCGCTTAAGAATTACAAGTAGGGGCCGAGTGAAGCGAGTGAAGTCTGGACCTGGGGATGTGAAGTATCCAGTGGGAATTTTTGACATGTCGCTTCCAATTGTACTATTCTACAGTGCACAAGCATGCTAAAGCCGGGAGTAGGGGAGCAATCTAAGAGTTCGGCAAATGAGTAACTTCTCGTTTAACGAGGGCTGCCTCTCCCTTCTGTTCACCACCCGGATACCCTTGAGAGGACTTAATTTCTGATAAACCCTTTAAGGCGATTCAGAAAGTCCAATCCCTCACTTTATCCCGGTATGGAGCCACGTCGGTCGAGTATAGCGTGCTTATCTAGGGACACCACTCCCCGGAGTCAGCATAGACTGGAGACAGTAGTTCTTCTACCCAGGACCAAGTCCCTCACGAAACCAGTCTACAACCAGAGCCTTCTTGTCTATCCACTAAGCGCCCGAGGACCTTCCTCCTGTCCCCAAGGTACGGGGATAGAAGAGGAAGATCTGCATCGTATGCTAGTTTCTCTGGTCACTTACGACATTTAATCAGTGAATGATTCCCGGGGGGAAGCATGAGCGTCTTAGTGAAGAGTGTAACTTCAGCTCTTAGCAGCGAAGAACAGAGCATAGCTCTCACCAGCACGATTGGGGACAAGGAAACTCGGGAGACCGACGCCTCGGAGGTCGAAGAATTTCCGCAGTCGAGGGGCTCCCGGAGACACGAGAGCCAGCGGGCTAGCATCTAGCCCGGCGGATGAGCGAAGCGAGCTCCCCGGCCGGTGAGAGCTATGAGCGGGGCGCAGCGGATAAGAGATGAAGTGGAACGCCCGGCATTACTTCCTTGCCCGAAGATAGCTTCCCAAACTCACTTCTTTCTCAAGTACTGAGCTAATGCATGGGCTGCGCTCTCCTCTTAGTCCTCAACCTTGTCCCTAAAGATAGGTCAAAGAAGAGTTCCTGTAAGGGGCGAAGCCTTCCATAACATAAGACGTACTTACTAGCTAGTATTCGTCTCACTAGCTATAAATAGCCTCTCCCTATACGGTCGAGCTCTTAAGAACCTAAAGTAAAGGGCCTAATATTATTCCTATTCCTATACTGTTTCAAGGCTTGGAACAGGAGATCTAAGATCTTACTGGGGGAGATACCTTACTTGAGTGAAGTGCACCTGCTGCTTTCGCAAAGGACGTCTTGGTATGAAGCATCGCTTGCTCGCACTAGCTTCCGTGCCACGTTAAGCAGAAGAACTAGTAGTTTATGGGTCTCCTTACTGATAGGTAAGACAAGGGATCTCCCAATTCGTAATTTGTTAATAGGAGCCTCCTTTACTTGACCTGGAGAATGAGCCACTTTCACATTCGAGCAGGGCCAATCCAAATTTCAGAGCATTGGAATCAAACTGCGTAAGGTGTTTCGGGCAATCATACGATTCTACCATTCTAGCTACTGGGTCAAAGATGAGTGGATTTTGACCGACCTATCCATAAATTTAGGGTAAATGAAACCAACACAAAGAAGAATCCAATCAGGGCTAATGCTAACTTGAGATTATGGGGCCCTTCTTATTGTAGGGCTTGGTTCAGCGGTCTGCGGATTCAACAGTAGGGTCTCACTTTCACCAGTTCTAAATTAAAATCGTACGATGTCGCACCAATCTCGTAACTTCTAAACCAATATTGGTAGAACGTTCTTAAATAGGGCTGCACTTGACGGATCTTTCCTGGGGGTAGCGCTGGGATATCCTTCTTAATTTCGTAAAAAGTTATAAGTCAATACCGATGTTGGTATCGTTCTCAAAATCAGAGTTTCTATGCCCATCGCAATAAGGCTCGCTCCCTTCTTCCTAAAATCATATGATCTTAGATCAATCTCGGAATTTCCGGCTGCTTCCCTAACCTCAATCTCTGGCTTTGGTGTACGAGTCTACGAATTGGATGCCTGTCTCTACAAAGCTCGTAAGCAATCTCGGAACCTTTTTTTATGTCAATATAGGCGCCTTAGCAATTACTGGACAGACTATCTTAGTGATTATAGGACAAGTTCTTCTTATTATAAGATGAATTCAAGAATCTTATAATTCTTAAAGCTATTTCGGAAAACGGACCATACATAGTCTTCCTATGATGATTCACAGGGAGAGAGAAAGATGACTTTGCTCTTTGATCTCAGTGTAAAGCTCTAGCGAAAGCAAGGAAAAAGTGACTTTTAAATTCAAAGAAGAGGGTAGAAGAGGTCAATCATTTGATGTCTTTAGCGCTAGATCCCTTTCGTCAGTTAAGCTCGCTTAGGTTCGAAAGGTAAGTTCCCTTTTTGGTCTTCTTTTTCTAAGGGTGCGAAAGCAGGATCGCATCTGGTATTTAAGTAAGGAGTCCCACTGGAAGAAGGAAGAGTGGTAGCGATTTATACCTCTTATTAATTTGAACGGGAAAGGAGCCTCGCTTAAGAATGAGAATCATGAGGCAGGGCATCAACTTTAGCCTTTCTTTCTCCTATTAAGGGTGGGAAGATTAAGAATCGACTAAGACTAATGCTGCGCCGGAACACTGAGGTAGGAATGATGAAGCTAACTGCCCTTGTATATAGAAAGGGGCCTTCCTTTCCATCATCAACCTCACCTTCTCCCCCGTCTTCGACTGCTTCATCCGCTTTATCTGTTGTTTTTTCTTGAACTGCCTCGTCGACTGTGTCCGTTTCGTCAGCAAATGGTTGTTCGCCTTGCTCTGACTCATGCTCACGTTCTACGAAGCCGCCTGGTGCTGGTCCTATCACTCATCAAAGGGACATGCTCCAGCTACGTCTACTTCTCCAGATACGCAAAACCTTTCCACTCACAAAACCATTACACGCGACCAAGCCTTATCAAAAGCCGCAACGTATCTTCAACCCTGAAATATGTCCGCCCGCGGCCAGTAATACGAAGTTTACTAGCTCGCATATTAGGGAAGTAAAGAAGAGAGAGGAAGGGGCAGAATATGCTCCCCTCCTTAACGCGGAATAAAGCCGAGGGTTCGTAGAAGCTCAATCATCGGGAGAGGGCGTTTACGCGGCATAAAGAGCCCCTCTACTTGTTGTAGTGAGGGTGCATAGCAGTTCGACTAATATGGCAAGGACTCTCCCTAATGATACGTCCATTCCTAACAGGTTTTGAGACATATTATAATATAAAAATAATGTGTATTTTCATTTATATTGACTTTCTGTAAGTAATTAAATAAATATTAAAATAAGATTAAAAAGAGAATCTTTTCTTATTATTGATTTTCTGTAAGTTCTTAAATATCATAAAAGATGTTCTAGATAGTTTATTTTTTCATAAGAATGTGTATTGATTTTCTTATTAGAGAAGGATATAGACAAAAGATGAGGCTATTTATAGCTCGGAGAGGAAGATGACCCTTGATCCCACCCTTACAGAGGGGCCAAATCCAGTTTTTGCGCGGAAGAAACGTAACAGCCGGCTCGCTTCGGCACTACATCCGCTCCGCTGAAGACGATTAGGATGTGAGCGGGTAGCTTGACCGCGGATGGAGGATGGGACACTGGTTACACCAATTCCTATTCCTATTGCTTGCTGCGCCAGGAGCGAAATCTCCTACCTAGTTGCCACTTGTTTGAATGCGAGGAATCCTTGTCTCGCATGCCACGTATGTAGCTTCGACCCGTCGCTGCTTTTAAGATAGGGTTAATCAGTAATCAGGAACGGGTATAGGGATGAAATTCCTAAGACCTGTAATGAATGGGTACGACCTATGAAGGCTTTATTCTCCCAATTCCTTTAAAAAGAAGGGGGCGTAGGAACGGAGTTTAGTACATCCGCGGCTAGACGACTGAGAACTGTCGGCGATTGGAGTGGGACCCACTCTCCTCAAGCAAGTCGCGTGGAAAGAGAGGCGTATCCGCATACCGCGTGAAGGCCTTTTAAGGACTCGACCGCTAGCGAGAGGAGACTGAACAGCATGCATTGGAAAAGGTCACACTTCGATCACCGACGAGCAATTCATTTCATCAAATAAGGCCTTTTGCTGCTTGAATGCCACGTTTCAATCTCCTATAATGGTACGACCTGCAACGGGACTTGTCCTCACACTTTCTTCAAACAGAAATGGCCAATGCGCTTGTTTCGCATGAGAACCGGGCTAAGTATTGAACATACTTTATTTTCCTCGGCAATGACGTGGAATGAGATGCGCTGCTCCTGGACTGGTACCGTAGCGTGTAGCGCTTGCGTGTCGTGGACTGAGGGACGTCCCGTGATAGCTCAT